>OMKY01058223.1:14254-43015 GCA_900302395.1 Bregmaceros cantori | reverse complement strand
GTGCACCAGCCCCAACTCCACACCTGCTTCCTATTCCCGATCACCCGCCAGCCTATAAAAGGCGCTCTGCTTCCGCCACTCCTTGTCGGATCGTCAGTCGACGTTGCCTGTCCCAGCCCTGAGCACGCCCGACCTTACTCCGGTCCACTTACCTGCCTGGTTGCCTGTCCGCCCGTCTCCCTGCTCCAGTACTCACCTGTCACCTGTCTCCTGCTCTGCTGGCCACCCGTTCGCCTCCCCTGATTCTCCTGCTCCCGGTAACCCCTGCAGTTCCCTCCGTTGCCTCTGGGGGCGTTCGGCATTCCTTCAAGCCCCAGCAGTTCCTCCGAACTCCGCCCTTCAAGTTGGCTCCGCCCCCTTCCCCTTTCTACCCAGTGACTCTGATCTCAACATTGACTTTAAATAAAGAAAAATACCATTTTTATAAATAAATATTTTGTTCTGCAGCTCTTGAGTCCTGTAATCATTCTGGTTCCTGACACTATAGGTCCTTGGCGCATTGCGTTGCGTCCCCGTTTCGCCACAGGCTTCAGTGGCAGCAATCCTCAGAAATCCGACATCAACCGGCGTGTCAACGAATCCGAGCCTGGCAGCGTGGAAATTACATTTAAAATGTACATGTGTTAACTTGTGAATGCTGCACTGCATCAGGAGGTCTCCCTCTCACTTTTCCTCTCCTGCGTGAGAAACCGATCTACGCCAGGCAGTGGCAGACTGTTTGGGCTTGTAATGGCAGTGGCTGTGTCCGAAATTGCTCCCTATCCCCTACTCCCTACCCCCATATAGTGCACTGACTTACAGTGCACTCAACAGCAACAGCCGAGATTCCGGACACTAGAGTTGGCGGCGACAAAATTATTATAATATATATCTTATGATGATTGTTGAAGATATTCAACAATCATCAGTAAAAGTCAAAAGTACTTTTATACAGGGGTCTGCGTTGACCGAGTGGTTATGGACACCGCACCTAACGCGACCCCATTCATGTTAGTGGCGCTGTGTCTACCGCAGCGTCCGCAGTGTCGACTTGTCTGCAATGTCTACCCCCGATCTCTTCAACCCAGTTTCCGACTTATCCTATCCAATAAAGATGGAAAACGGCGCTGACGCCGGAAAAAATAGTACGTTATACATTTATAACGATTTGCCGCAGTCGGTCGCTATTTACTTCCACCGCACAATTTTTTTAAAAATTTAGGTCATTTTTAAAACGTCTCGCAGTGCATTATGGGCTCCGTCTAGGGTACATCCGATGCTCACGACTTTTTGTGGTGCATTGTGGGTTAATTTCAGTGCACTATAAAGATTACATGGAGAATTCGGACACCCCTACAAAATGGTGTGCGCCCCATATAGTGCACTAGGGAGTGATTTCGGACACAGCCAGTGATTGTGAAGGAGTACCATCGATGGCCAACACGTCCGTCAGCTCCTTCTTGAGCAGGTCAAAGCTTCGCTCCAAGTCCTCCTCCTCCAACCTGGACAAAGAAGGACGACATGTTTAGAGCCACAACTAATGATTATTTTGACCATCGATTAATCAGCCATTTTTACTGGCGATTAATCAATTAATCAGTTAATTTTTCCTTTAAAATCAGAACGAGCATTAGCATTAATTATGATTAAGAAACATTATTAAAAGTTTGCAATATTAATATTACAAACTTGTTGCTGTTTCACTATCTCCATTTTATAGTAATAGCATGAAAGAGCCTACTCTTACTGGCTAATTTATAACAAATTGGGCTTTCACGCAAGCTGACATGGGGCCTTGACACTGGAAAAATTGCATAGGGAAAAACATATATTCAACATGAAGAATAGGCCAAACCATGAAACGATTAAATGCTGCCGATTAATCGATTTTCAAATTAGTTGGCGATTATTTCGATAATCGATTATCATCGATTAAACGATTAATCTGTTGCAGCTCAATACTCACATTGATCAATCAACATAACACATCAATTGGTGGATAGATACTTTGTGATTATTTCATCTCCAAGCAGGAATTATATATTAGTAGTTCAGCAAGAGAGATAAAATAGCAATAGACATGATTGAGGACACCCCCTATAAACAAGTTTATGCACTAAATACAGAGGGCTGGGATTTTGTCCCGTTGGCTGAAACGTTCTTCCTGTGTCTGTATATTTCCCTGTGTAAAGTCATCATAGTGGACGGAAATGGTTGGATTTGTCACACAAAACCCACAACGTTTCAAAATCCGCTTACTACAGCTGGCTCTGTGACAAATTACATATCTCGCCCACCGTTTTACATAAGTATTGATGGAATACTGTGAAGACTGTGATGACATGTGTTGTCGGTGGGACTGAAATAAACCATTCATTCATTCAAATACAGTCAAAATCTGACTAACTTAAAGTTACTCACCAATGTGTTGTTTTTCTGGACGAATGGGATGACTGCTTCCACTGCTAAAGCTTGAATGAATAAATGGAGTGGGTTGCGCAGATTATTAAATCGTGAGTTTGTGGGGCATAGATCCGCACAAGAGCATTTGGGTGCGGAATAGCACATCGCAAGTTACCACCAGCCTTTTAAAATAACGCGGTAGATGTGTGCTCCAACCGAATAGACATGTTGAGTCAAATACACTGCAAAATAAATGGCACCGGAAGTGATGGTCGAACTTAAACTTTAACCGTATATACCCCGCCGAACTCGTCTAATACAACAATTCACAATAAAGATACATTTCAGTATACAGTGTCTGGTGTGCTCACAGCAGCTGCAGGTGGTCCTGTCTCCTGATAAGGGCGTTCTTTTTGTTGACCAGCATGAACCATTCCTGGATCAGACTCTCCTCCTGTTGACGGTCGCTACCTACAAGGGATCGTTTACATTCATTACTTCATGTATTGAAGTTTTAAACATCAGAAGACAGCGTCACAGTAATGCTCACTACCAGAGGTGGAAAGAGTACTGAAAAATTGTAATTGAGTAAAAGTATCTTTACTTTGCTTAAATTGTACTCAGAGTAAAAGTAAAATTACCCATCTCAAAATGTACTCAAGTAAAAGTACTAAATTACTTATTTAAAATGTAATGAGTAAAATGAGTAAAAGTTACTTTTTAATTATTTAATGCAAAAAAAAAGCATGAGTCATTAATCAAATTCAGCACGTTTTTAATTTTTTTAAAAATCAATATTCAAATTACAGTGCGATGCGTGGGCAATGCGTTGGTTCTGGCTCGTCAGGCTACTACTCTACGAGCACGTGATAAAATGTATTTTCATTTACTTAAAAAAAGGATAAAATCAATGTTAGAAGGCAGATATTTACAGTTGAGTTAAATAAATTGCATTTTGCTCCGATTTGTGTTTATCTATGCCTCAGATGACAGTATCTGGTAAAGAGACCAAGGATGCATGCTATCCAGTCACAGCTAATAAAAGTTTTTACTACTGAACAGACATCATTGTAAGTTACACTGTAGGTATAGGATTCCAGAGCACCTTCATATTTTGACATCAGTGACACCATGGCCTCGGCACAGGCTTGGACTCTCTGAGTGCTTCTAGTTTATAATTATGTAATATAATATATAAAAATATGTGTACAGGAATTACCTAAAATGGCTGTGGCTTATAATGAGGATGTTACCGTCATCGGTACATCAACCCACTGTATGTGTTTTCGTGTGTGTCTATGGTTGAGTGTGTGCCAGTTCGTTTGTGTTGGTAGGCTGTGGGTAACCCTGTACTGTTCAATGTTCTGTTTCTGTAAAGCACTGTGTTGCTCTGCATGAAAAGTGCTATACAAAAAATGTGTAATGTCCTACCGCTCTCCATGAGTCTCCTCAGGGTCCGCTCCACCACATCAGCCCTGTTGTCAATGTGCTTCTGTTCTGCTTCTAGAGCTTCCATCTCACTCTTCACATACTGCCCACGATCCTGAAAACACATGCAGGTCATCTCTGATTGCTGTGGCTATTTGGGCAAAAAAGTGTGTAACTTTAGGGGTTTCCCAGAGTCCAGCAGTTCTAGAATGTCCACGAAAATGTGTGAAGAGAATTTTGGTCAAATGTGACTGTGTCTGGAGATATCTTTTGGAAACAGTATTCCAGTCATTTTAGGTGCTGTGGAAATTAATTTCCCATCAGAAATGATGAAAAAAGTCTAGGCCTTAGGGTATGGGTTGACAGCAGTTTATTCCCAACAACATGCAACAGTCTAGATTTAACATGAAATATGCTCTTTCCCTTGGCTCTGTGTTCCACAATGTGCTAACCCTGAGAGAGGACATGCACACAGAGATGATTTGAAGGAGTTAGGAATGTTTTTAATGAAAAGATGAAACACCAACCTGGATCTCGTCTTTGTGCTCCGAGTCTTCAACTGTTATACCCTCTGCAACCAAGTAATTATGTTCACTGATTATTATCTCGTCATGTTTTGATTCATTCATTCATTATCGATAAGGAGTATTTTCTTCGAGAACTCACTTGTGGCTAATTTCGACTGAACATGCTCCCTTTGCCAGAATGAAAGACTTGTTTCAGAAATATAGTTTTAAAATGGCTATGTGTGATATTGCTACATCATTTCACATTGTTTTCATGCAAAGATTCCAAAGTACACAATGAAGCATAGGAAAGGTTACCGTTAAGTTACAGTTAAAAGTTACTCATTAAAAATGAAACACTTCCAATAAAGTGTTGGTAGAACTAATTTCCTTTTAGGAATGAACAACTTCTAACTTCTAATGTTAAAAGTAACTAAATCAATCAAGCTAGTAACTTTTAAAATAAAGTTGTCGGTAATCTAACTCAGTTACTTTCAATAACTGTGGCAACACTGGTCTCTCTTCTGTTCTTTCGTGTGATGAGTACCTGGGTCTCTATGTCCATGAGCAGCATCGGTTCCAGCTCCTCCCACCTGCAAACACAAAGACCTCTGCTGAAACTGTGCCCACCAAGCCGGATGTTGCTTATGATGCGTGTGGAAAAACTGAAAATGCTGAAAGACATGAGAGTCTTACTTCTTTCTACTAGGACACATTCATCCCCACTGCAATCAGACTATTAAACTACTACTATTAAATATCAAGTCATAATATATTTTAATATATATTTAAAGTACTAACGTAATTTCTAGCAGGCCATGATAGTTAAGAAGCTTGCTGTCCTCCTCTTCATTCATTCCTAATTGATCCAGGTGTATCCCCTCAGCTGATTAACTCTCTCCCCTAGCCTAGCGATTGGCCGGACAGCTTCGGTACGCCCTATAAATTCTACCCGCTCCTGAACCATGTACTGCTTTGTTTTGCTACCCACTACCTTCCCCTGCTCCACCTATGCAAGATGGAAAAAGTGTTGTGTATGATGTGACATGTTCTCTTGTCACGTCGCTTGGCTCTGTTCATGGGGGGTGGGGGGGGGGGGGGGGGGGGTATCTATCTCACCCTGCGTGCTGGGGTGAGAGTCCCCTAAACTACTGCTGCCTTCTCACCCTGCTAGGGTGAAAATTCTCTACACTGCTGCTGCTCCCTGAATTAGTGCTTTGCATGGTACTCAGTTCCTCCAAACAGAGCCATACCGCCAATATAATTCTAATTTCAATAAAGAGTTCTGTTGTGTTTCTTGACTAAAATTGTTCTGACCTAACTGTCTTTCTTTTTTTAATGCCCCACCCCCTTTTTATGTGATATATTTGTGCCTATATGAGCTATGGGATCCTCTGAATTTCCCTTCGGGGATCAATTTAGTATCCATCTATCTATCTATCTACTGTATCTAAAACTGAAAAACATCCATAACACTTTTTCCCTGAAAGAGAGATGGTGATCCCAGATTTGATATTATAAGCTGCTATACCAAGATATAACGTGCACAGCATACTTGGTGGAATATATATTTCTTTTTAAATGGCTTACCGGTATCCCTAGTTCGTCAGCTGAGCCGCCACTTTTGCGCAGTGATCGCCGTTTCTTCACAAGGTCAGCGTCTTTGACACGGGAGAAACCGCGGGACAGGAAGTGCGTCCCGCGTTTTGTGCGCGGCGGAGGAACTATTTCCTTAGGTGGCAAAGGGTGGACCACCTCCTTGGCTGGAGTCGTATCGTGGTCACCTGGAAGGTCAAAGTGTCATTGGTCTACAATGCATTTTATTTTGGATCAATTCAGCTTAGCATCGTTCTAATATATAATATTAGTTTTGGGTTCATTTGAAGCATGTCTTTAGTGATGTAAAGCAGGGCTATTCAACTACTTTGCTTAGAGGGCCCCATTGTCAGAAGCCCAATGGGCCAGGGGTCGGAGCAGATGCCAGCCTGTACTTTTTACTTCACTCAAGTACATATTTGGATCAGTACTTTGCAGTCTTATTCAAGTCGTTTTTAACAAATGTATTTTACTTTTACTCAAGTAAAAAATCTGGGTACTTTTGCCATCTCTGTTGAACACCCAAGAATCATTTGTTATTTTGCTAAAAACTTTACAAACCTTTGGGTTCGGTACCAGCACTCTTGTCCCCCATGGACTCCACCACGTTCTCCATCTCAAAGCTCTCTGATACGAGGCCTTCCAGAGTCATCCCTTCCAGGACCACGCCCTCGTCCTGCAGCTTCTGGGCGTAGTAGCGTGCTGCCGCCTGCGGATCCACGTTTTCCCGCGCAGCGTCGCGCTCTGCCGTCACGGCATAGCTCGACTCTTCAGCGTCGCGCTCGATGCGCATCACGCTGAGGCTCTGGCCAGTGAAGTGCGTGCGGATCTGGCTGAGGTACGTCATGACGGTCAAGCGGTCAGGGACGCTAAGAACCACCAGATCGGAGGGACACAGCAGGCGAGGGATGCCGTGCTCGGCAAAGCCATCAAAAGCCTAGATAAAATTCACAGGAGCAACATCAAAAGCCTGGATCAAATCCACAGGAACAACATCAAAAGCCCGGATCACATCCACAGGAACAACATCAAAACCCTGGATCAAATCCACAGGAACAACATCAAAAGCCTGGATCACATCCACAGGAACAACATCAAAAGCCTGGATCACATCCACAGGAACAACATCAAAAGCCTGGATCACATCCACAGGAACAACATCAAAAGCCTGGATCACATCCACAGGAACAACATCAAAAGCCTGGATCACATCCACAGGAACAACATCAAAAGCCTGGATCAAATCCACAGGAACAACATCAAAAGCCTGGATCACATCCACAGGAACAACATCAAAAGCCTGGATCAAATCCACTGGAACAACATCAAAAGCCTGGATCAAATCCACTGGAACAACATCAAATGCATGGATAAAATCCACAGGTAAATTGACAGAATTCTAACAATTTAATGAGAGATTTATAACTGAATACTATCTCTGATTTATAGGAAATGTGTTTCATTTTGTTCAAGAATAAGGATTTTTTTCAAGTATGGTTGAATCTTTTTCGGAGACATAGCACAAAAGAAGAAATCCAAAAAGTAAGTATACACAAAATAGGCATTCTCAAATATAATTTAATTATCAATAAGGTGGATTGCCCTAATGTGGGGCCTTTTTTGCAGCTTCCTAATGTGGGACAGTCAGTTGCATGAGGTGGGACAGTGAAATGTAGTGTTGAACAGTAGAACTTAATGTTAGACACATTACCATAGTTTGATTTTACCATAGTTTCACTGACATTCATTAGTTTAGGGAGGAGCCGCAGCCACTGGAGCTTAGGTGTCCCAAATTATTAAATTATTTTACTTACATTTTCCAATTAACCAATGAATTAATACATTTCAATGTATTTATTCTCCTCACTGATGCTCTCTGTAAGTGAATGTGACAAAACAAATCTGTCAACTCAACTCAACAGATTTTTATATAGCGCCAAAATCGCAGCCGAAGCCGCCTCAAGGCGCTTCACAAAAGTGATTTGTTTTTTAGATTTAGATTTAAGAAATATAGCAGCTATTTACCTAACTACCTTAATTGGTTACAGAACTCCTTTAACAGAGGGCTGGAAAGAAGAGAGAAGAAAGAAGAAAGAGGATATTGAGATTTTCAATCAAACTCGATCTTGGCCTAGTTGAAAAAATACCTAGTTTTTGATGAGTTGTTGTTAGTTTTAATTTGTTTTGATTGGTTAACAGAACTCCGTTAATGGAGGAAAACGTTTGATGTAGAAATGACGGCTCATCCACTCACCTTTTTATTGTTGCTTTGGATGTCGTAGGGATCCAGCATCTCATAATCTCTGTCAGGAAATTAAACAAAGTGTGATGTAAAGACCCAAAACTCTCTCCCACCACACTTCAGACTCAGTCACATACTGTTGTCTAGTTTGGAGGCACAGTTCCAGGTCTGTTTACGTCCAGGGAAGCAACATTGCTATCCAGGCTCGTCTAATAAAGTAAGTAAGTAGGGGGGCACGGTGGCAGAGTGGTTATACAGTGTGCCCCATAGACCATACGTCGAGCCAAACCGCGGATTGCAATCCTCTCTCCGGCTTTTCTGCAATGTCTCCCCCTGACACTTCAATCCAGTTTACGATTTAATCCTGTCACTATCTCTCTCAATAAAAGAATGAAAAAGCATAATTTGGGTCCGCGTTGGCCGAGTGGTTATGAACACCGCACCTACCCCATTCATGTTAGCGGCGCTGTGTCTACCGCAGCGTCCGCTGTGTCACGAGTTCGACTACGCTCGTCGACTTGTCTGCAATCTCTACCCCCGATCTCTTCAACCCAGTTTCCGACTAATCCTATTTTTACATTATTATTTGTATAGTGCTCCTCAGTCCTCACAGACAAATGTCAAGAGCACTTTGCAGTGCGAGTGAAATTCGTCAGCTACAGCACAAACAGATAAAAGCCCAATGGTAATTCGCAATTACCGTCTGACGTCTGTGTTATTTTGTCGTGCGTTCTGACAGGATTAGTAAAAGTCTGTCTTTTGCTCAATTTTAAAGACATTATGACGCGTGTGCCATATTTTTCTTGCCCACACATCTACACAGGCTTCACCGTGTGTGTGTGTGCGTGTATTAACAAAGTTAAACAAATTCAGAATTCAAACCATTGTGGTGTTTCGCTGAATCACAGTAGGTAACTCGCAGTGGAATTATTACTTTGCAAATCACTGACATTGCGCATTCGCACGTCAAATGAAACTCAGACGTCCTCCGCAATTATTCCGAATTACCAGGGGTCCATAGGTAATAAAAGTGCAGTGCAAATTGGGATAAAGAGTGGAATAAGACGCCAACGTTGTATTTTTGGTGTGTAAACTCCATAGCTAGCATAGCAACAGCTAACCACAGAGTGATAACCCGGTGTCTCACATGGAGTCAGGATAGAAGTGGTGCAGTATTGCACAGAAGGCGAGGCCGTTTCTCCAGGAGGTGCTGAAGTTGGTGATCTTGACACCCTTGTGGTCGCGGGTCACCTCCTGACACCACTGCAGGAGAGACTTGCTGGAGGTCACGAGCTGCTGAAGACCAGGGTTGAGTAGTAAGGGATTACATGGGATTATTGTAAAACAATTTTTACTTGAAATAACATGTAATTGGAGTGCAATGTTCATATTACAAAAACAACTGAAACTGTAGGCCCTAACAATTACATATGAAACAAAAACACTCAGAGATTGCAAACCTGTGCCGTAGTGGTACAAAAACATAGTACTGTTAGTGCTAGCAGTATGTGTGGCAACCCATTATCAATGCAAGTGTTCGTAGAGTAACGTGATTGTTATTGGCGCCACCGGCGAACATGCCAACTACATTTCCCAGCAGCCCTTGGACCCGAAAGTGTAGTCACGTGACTGCACAGCGATCTAGCGGTAAGTTAGTGATTAAGTATGATTATGTTACTCATAGGCTACAGAAATGCAAAAAATATTTTGCCATTTCATCCAGATCCATGCACAACTTTTTCAGATATCAAGGGGAGAAACCAACGTGACCAAAAACATAATCTCCGCGGCTCTGCCCCGGCGCAGGTAAATGTGCAATCTAGATCACCTCCAAAAACATACTAGCAAGACCTATAAATATCTTGCATCGATTAATCTGTTTTAAACTGTTTTGGGATCCCACTGCGACCACTGCTTTCCTTAAAAGATGAATTTCATAGCTATATTTATTGCAAAATTATGTAACATATGCCATGCGTAAGTGTTTGATTTTATTAAATCTCTTTTGAGGATAAGCAATTAAAACAAATGTTGTTATTAATTATACTGTCAAATCTCTTTTGTTCTTGGACATGCCTAATGCATTGCTTGTTATTTAAGTAAAACATGTGAATGGTAAAATGCTATTTAGCCTTTGGGATAATGTAAGTTTGTATCAATTCATCTAGGCATCATCTCAGATGGTTGACAATGTGCGATTGAGTATGAAAATACCTCGGCATCTAACTCTCCTTTGTCGGGAGTCTGTGGCTCACTCAGACGCTTCTTCCCGCGAGGAAGTGGGACCAGCGAGTCTGATGATGCGTTGGCACTGCAGAGGAGCAATTGAACAAATGTTGACCAATATTTTGTAAGTCTTCTGATGCCAGCAATCCACACAGCATTGAGAGGTGCATGCCGTGAGGTGCGTCTCATTCGGAGGTGAGGTATGTCAAACTCAAACTTTATTCATTTGTATAGCACTTTTCACGCAGAGCAACACAAAGTGCTTTACAGCAACACATCATTGAACAGGACGCTACCCACATCCTCCCAACCCAAACAAACTGGCACACACTCACCCATGGACACACACACAGGCAAACACCTACAGTAGGCTGATGTACCAATGGCGGTAACATCCTAGTTATAAGCTAGATCAAAGAGATGTGTCTTGAGCTTCTTCTTAAAAACATCCACAGTCCCCATGGCCCTGAGGGCCTCCTGTAGACCATTCCATAGTCGAGGGCCATAGAAGCTGATGCGATTTGGAATTATCTCGTGGAACTAGTAAGAGCCCTGTGCCGCTGGACCTCGACTGATATGGTAAGCACATCAACTAAGTATGGAGGAGCGAGTTTGTTAACACATTTGTAAACCAGTAGAAGTCAATTCTGAAACGGGAGAGCCAGTGCAAAGATTTCAAAATTGGAGTAATGTGTTCCTTGTCAGTACCCGAGCAGCTGAGTTTTGTAAGAGCTGTAGGTTGTTAGCGGCCATTTTCAAAAGACCAGAAAGCAGGGCGTTTCAGTAGTCTAGGCGACTGGAGACAGATCTCACTTAATTTACAGACGGTGCCTGCCACCTGTGACTGTGAGTCATGTTGTGGGGGAAGAATCAGCATTATTCATCCCAGGAGGGAAACTGACTAAATGCTTTCACACCTCAGCTGTCTGCTTCCTGGCTCACCTTTGATCTCTGGTGAACTTTTGAGTATTTAAGGCCTGAATTCACAATGTTTTTTGCCCACATGCTCGCCATTTAGACAACACACCCATCCTGTGAAAATCATACACACAGACACACAACAGTGATTACAATCTTGGTCTATCGCATATCTTTGGTTCCATCTTATACACACACACACACACACACACACACCAGTTGGCGCTATAGAGAACCTACATTACCGCGTGATTCAGCACAGAGCACAGCAACATGGTGGAATCAATATGTGACGTTATTAAGTGATTGAACTGACAGCTAAAACGGTCAGACGATAAATATGGAATAGAATAGTTAAATTGATTGCATTAGTACATAGACTTGTTCCGTCAGTTACCTATGTTTAAATTGAACACACAGCATTCCCTAGAGCAGGCCAAACAAAGTCACGGCAACGCCACACTGAGCTGTCAACTCACCACTCAGGTACGTCCACAGCAGAGACTAAGCAGAAATCAGCCTCTGGGGTCACACTATGCTCTGCAGGCTGACCGTCACTGGTCTGCACATGCAGCCAATCATCATGACAACCATCAGTGGCTGCTGCAGACTCAATGGCTTCAGATTGACTGACAGACACTACAGCGTCAGTTGAGGGTTGGTTTGCTCCATCCTGGGCCTCTGTCAAGTTCTCTGCAAAGTTCCAATCGCTCATGCTCTCCAGCATATGTTCAGGAGCAAAAGGTCCCGTTTGAGGTAAGTGAACCGTATTCTCACATTGCACCTCATCTTTGGGGTGCGAGTCGATGGTAACAAAGCCTTCTTCAGAGTGAGTGCTTGATTCAAGTGATGCAAATTCTGCTTCTGTCTGACTGCAAGAAGAAGTGGGCACAATCTCTGGGCCTGTTAGTATTTCCTCTGCTGGAGATGGAGCATTGTCAGGAAATGTTGCACTGAGACGTTTTTTGGAACGTGGCATCGGAACAGGGCGGTTGACTGTAGACTGTGGTGAACTGAGTGGAACAGTCTCGTCAAACGTCATTTTTCCTGGTTGGTCATTTGGAGTAGGAGTTGCTCTATCAGCTGCTTTTACATTGTCAGAGAAGGATCCACTGGAAAGCTTCTTTGTCCTTGGCTTTGGCATGGGCTGATTTGATGAAAGTGACTCTTTACTTGCTGCCTTTGAGCGACTTCTCCGGGGCATTACAGCAGGTACTCCCTGCTGGCCAGCAGGAGGCACAGGGGGAAGGCTGCGGCTGCGCTTATCATGCAGCACATCTTGTGGTTTCGCTGAAGTTATATGTGTGGCAGATCGTCTGACTTTCTGCCGTCTGGGCTTCACGATTTCTTCTTTGGAGGCAGTTCTCACCATCTCTACTGAGGTAGCTGGAGAAATTCCGTCAGTGGGCGTAGCCACCAAGTGTGATCCGCTGAGGCGTTTCTTGGCTCTCGGCATGGGAATGGGAAGGGATGGTGGAATGCTTGACTCCTGCACCAGCTGACTGGGAGATTTTTGTCCTGTTGTTGTTGAGGTGATAGCTACGTCCTTATCCTTAGAAATTTGATCCACGGCGATTGTGGCATTGATAGATTTGATATCCTTAGATCGCCTGGGAGGTGCTAGTTTACGGATAAGGGAAACAAATTCTGTTGGCTTGTCCAAGTGAGAAAATGATTCACTTGCTGGCATTTCTCCGCCAATGTCCACATTTAAGGAAGTGCTAGGGTCAGAGGGGCACAGAACATCTCCTGAAAAAGCCTGCACATCAAGTTTCTTTGAAACATTTTCTTTTGGGATTATGTTTGGGCACTCCACTTCAGGAACTGTTGGATTGAGTTGGTTGTCACTGCTCACAATTGCGATTGTTGTGATTTCTAGAGGGCCATTCTCTGAAGATGTTTGTGTACTTTGAAGAGATGGGTCCTCATTCCTTTGACGGGATTCAGCATTTCTCTTTTTGAGACGTCGTGGTGGGACGACTTCAGCTTTCACTTTATCATTTTGTTTCTGAATTCCATCGAGAGGCATACTATCAGATTCTTGTGCAACAACTTCCTTGTGTGGAGAAGGAAGCCTGCTTCTCCTCTTTGGCCTTTGCGGAACAGTTTTGTTTCGGGTAGGAGCTATGTCTACCTCATTCCGATCAGGTTCCATAGACACCCTTGTGCATTCTGAGTTGTCTTCTTCAGCTTTCAGGACAGGAATGTCTGATGGAAGCACAGCTGCTTCCAAAGAATTTTCTTCATGTTCCTTAGTGCTCACGAGCCTGCCTTCTTCAGGCTTCAATTCCGTGTCCCCTGTACTTTGCCTTTGGGAATTCAAGGAAATAGATGGATATCAGGAACCGTGCTAGACTCTTTGATGTCTGCATGCAGTCAGTGATGCATAGAGCAACACGGTTAAATCATAAATGCACAAACATACAAAAAAGTGATCCAGAGTCTGCCAGGTTGGTATTATCAATCTGCTCATTTGTAAGAAAGCATTACACATCACAATTGGTAGCTCTGCTTGCTGTTGAGAGCAACACAGCACCCAAGAAAAGAAGAGGTGCTCTGAGCAATGGATACAGCAGCATAGGGGCTGTTCTGGTTAGGGTGGGAATGCCTCATTCCTTCTTATTCATTGCGAGTGCATGCAAATGGCGTAGAGTAAAATGTGTTTATCACACATATGTCAGAACACAGAAGGCCAACAATAAACACCACTTTCAGATTCCATTTTTGTGTATGCATGAAATGCATGCAAATCTAAATAAACTGCCCTTTGCAATTGTGACATTCACTGCACACGGTATGTGTTCACACCATGCAGAAAACACGGGTTGGTGCTCACCTGTCCATCTGGACTTCCTGAGCACCAGCATTAACCGAACCTTGCTCTACCAGCAAACCGTCTGTTTCAGACACCTCCACCCGTGCCTCTGTTGTCGTATCAATATCCGCCTCAGTCAGAGGTGGCCAGTGCTTCAAGACACTTGAGCCCGTGGCACACACCGGCGCGTCTTCGGTCTCTAGGGTGAGCATCGCAGAGGCAGCCCGATTCTCTGCCTCATTGATAACCACATGTTCGCTTTCGCTCTCACGGTGAGCCATCTCCATTAAAGCGATGTTGTCAGGGGAGAGTGGGGGGAACTGGTCGCATGGCGCAACAGAATCATCAGGGTCCAGATCCATCAATGACGAGGTAGTCTTCACATCTACTTCAACACAACTAGGTGGGGCCAACATGGATGCTACAGTTTCATAGCTGTGAAGGAACGTTGTTTCAAGAAAAATGTTTTTTTTTTTTAGAGTAAAAGATATCCATCATGCAAAATACCTCTGGGTGTCACCCACAAAATAGATTATGCTCCTCCTTCCCAGTGAGCACCAAAGGACTGGGTTATATCATTATTTCAATAGTCAATTAATCTGTTTTTCTTCTTCTGTTCATACTTGTGCAAAGTAATGTTTGATTTGATCATAGTAGGTTGTCAGACAATTCCAGGTCTTTTGGTTAGAGAGCTTGTGAGGATTATGATAGAGATTAATGGAGTTAAAAAAAATGAATTCAGACTGTATTCACTAGGAATTTCCCAGAGCAGCTAAACTTCACCTCACTCGCTATGCTCATCTGTGTTGACCATGATGTAAGCTCCCAATTGTTTGCATAGTGTTCAAAGCCACCAGAAGCTCCTGTGGAACACAAAGCTGGTATTCCTGATAACCTCAGAAAATGTGGTTATGAGTCAGCTAATGTTAATGTGCAGCCCATGTGTGACAACCTGATTTACTGGTAGACAGGGCATCCGGGCACCTTCTGGCATTTTGGACAGGATCATAGAACTTTTGGTTTAAAGTTGGTAGGTGTAAATGAATGGTACATAGCTTTGTCAACGTCTATGTTCAGGTTCTAGTGGACATGAAGCATGCAGAATGAATGCTGCTTACCTTTTGTTGAAAACACCTTTGATTGTGCTCACTAGACCTGCCTTGCCTTTTCCTTGTACAGAGGATGACTGCATGTCATCCACCATGCCCTCTGCCTCCACTACCTCCCAACTAGATACCAACTCCGCTTCCGGCAGCTTTGCAACTTCCACTCGCTCTGATACCGACTTCTTCATCTCAACTTTCCTGAATCCCAAACAACATTTGGGAGAGTTACCACCACAGACTGTGCAGGATTTGAATCATGGTGTAAATATGATTCACTCAAAATTTTAAAAACAGCAATTAGGAGAACTCAAACATTAAACGTGGCACACACATCACTGCAGTAAACCATGCCAGAGCTGAGGATTCAGCCACTTACCCATCATCTGGACACATTTTCTCTGAACTTTCCTCAAGTTGTTCTGAACCAACCTCTGATATCATACCTGTCCAATGTAAATAAAGCAAGAACAATTTGTATTTAATGATTTGAAATTAAATATAAACACCCAGCAAAGCTCAACATAATGTAACAGTTGCAAGATCTCACCATATCCCATTCTTGTGCTTTGACTAGATCCCGGTACAGGTTCAACAGTCCTTGCTTCCAATTTGGAAGAAGGCTTCACCTTCAGCGCATCATCCATATTGTATAACTCGGATGCCTCAACGGTCAATGTAGGAGATGCTGGCTGATCTAAGACAGGGGCTTCATTGGAAATGGATGGGAAACCAGGAATACCTGCCCAACTGGGGCAGGATTGGGCCATCAGAGCCATGGCTCTCTCAGGCTCTCCAGTCCTCCACACTGCCATAACGAGCCCCATCCTGGGCTGTTTCTTATAGAGTGGCCTGTTGGCTTTTTGACCCTCATCTCCATTAACAGACGCACATGACAGCATCCGTACAGATGGAAAGCCAGCAATGCTAGAACATGTGGCAGAAGTGTATATACTGAGTATGTTAGGTGGTTGGTTTGCAGCTAAAGCTGAGGGCAAACCAGGGATGAGGGAGATTTTTGGGCATGACGACACCAGTGCAATCGCTCCTGGTACCATATATTGTGTTCCCAAGCTAGAGAGCATCTCAATGATCCTGAGTTCATGGTCAGACTTTGTCCACAGGTCTAGAGAATCCATTAACCAATTGGTTTGCTTGAGACCAGTTAGTGAGGGGAATCCAATGATTCTGGATTGCATTGGGCACTGAGAAATAAAACTAACCTGATTGAACACAAAGATGCTCGAGTCTGGCATACTTTGAGGTAACTTCGGAGGTGCTGCACTTGGGAACCCAGGGATTTTAGCAGACACGGGACATGACTGAGCCAGAGATATCATTGCCTCCATACTTGCTCCATCGTGTACAAGTCTATGTGCTTGAAGTGTTCTCGACAGTGAAACAATCTGGAGGGCATTTGGATGTTCTGCTGTGGAGACCCAATTCAATGTTGTATCTCCACAGATGGAAGCACAACCAGGTATACATGATTTGTTGAGGCAAACTGGAGATAATTCAGACATAATCCAGCGAGGTGCAGATGGAAATCCTGGCACAGCTGGGGCCCTTGAGCAGGAAGGGACCAACGCAAACATCTGTGTTCGGTCCATGTCAACCTCTGACTCAACCATCAAGCACTGCATCTTCAAAGGTCTCCTTACTTGTATACAGAGACCACCAAGCCATTGCAAGTCACTAACTCTTTGCAATGAAGGGATGCCAGATATTTTGGAGTGCTGTGGGCACAGTAGAGAGATGCTAACCATTGATGGCTCGGAATTTGACATTTTAGCATGTGGATTTGAGGGACAGCCAGGCAGACTTGCAGCTTGTGGACAGGATGGAGAAATTAGTAGCATGTTCTGGATGTCATTCATATTGAATTCACACTGCTTTTGGATATTGTTGGTTTTCTTCACTGATGTCGCCAACAAAACTTCCCTCTGCATTTCTACAAAGTTACCTTCAGGACGCAACTTAATGGAGGCTATACCCTCAATAGCAGAAGTCCCAGGGCAGGTATGTAGGTGATTCATGGCACTAAATTTGACATTACCAGTAGAGCGTACTGGCAACGAGGGGAATCCTGGGAGCTGGGCCTCTTTTGGACATGTTGATGCCAGGAAAAACATCTCTTTTGTGATGTCCCAAATATTCCCATTGTTATCTATTGACAAACTGCATTTAGGGCCACACGCCTTAGTCCAGAAAGGCTCTTCATTAATAGCCTGCAATTGATGTTTTGTATTTAGCACTGAGTGCAATCCAGGTATTTGTGATGTTCTTGTGGAGATTGAGGACAGAGACACCATATTGTAAACAGTCATAGAGATTGCATTTTTGGTTGCCAATCCAGCAGGGAATCCTGGAGTTTTGGGCTGGTGAGAGCAACTTGGAAGGAGAGCCAACATTGTCCTTCCCATATACTCCTTTTGAATCATGCCGGGTAAACATAGAGCCAGCTTTTTCGGTTTCTTGAGTATTAATGGTGATTTGCTTGGCAACCAGCAAATGGCATGATCAGATTGCATTGATGGCATACCCAAAATAGAAGAGGCTTGCGGGCATGAGGGCAGAAGATCAATCATATTAGAACCATGAGAGAGCACTGGTGGTTTGAGGGCTGATGGACATCCTGGAAGAGCTGCTTCTCTAGGACATGTTGGTTTCAGAGCCATCATCGGCTTATGGAGCAACTCATCAAAGACCACTCGATCGTCTTGAAAGTGCTTAGCTTTTTTGTGCTTGACAAAGATAGGTTGGCTGTCTGCTGACCATTCTGTGTTAACAGGCTGCGATGATGGAAATCCCTGGATGGAGGACAGCTTTGGACAGGTAGGTGATAGACTGATCATATCTTCCACATGATCCTGTTGATGTGTGTGTAGAACTGAAGGGAACCCAGATAGAATAGCTTTTTGTGGGCAGGTTGGGGATAAATTCATTTTGCTCATTTTAGATTTTGTATCTTGGGGAATATCAAACAATGTGCGCACATCTTTTTCTCTAATTTTAGAAAGCAGTTCTGGAATGGACAGCCATGCACTGCACTCGCGATGGCACAAAGATGGCATACCAGGCATCATAGAAGTAGCAGGGAATGTAGGCAGGTTATCTACAATACTCATTCTTGAACTCCTTGTGTTGGTAAGCAATGGGTCTTCACTGTTTAGACTCGAGTTAGCCAATGCAGTTGGCTGCTCCTCCCCTGATTTAACCCCCCTTTCATCTGTTTTCGAGGGGAATCCATGGATCTTAGCGGCAGGAGGACAAGAGGGGGTCAGACCAACCATATCCTTTGCACATAATTTGTTGTTTCCTAGATCTCCATCCATCATCTCTGCAGTGGCTATTGGTAGCTTTTGCCACAGCATGCCATGATCACCATGGCCTCCCCGTCGTTTTTTCTTTTGGGCCTTCTGGACTTTAAGAGAGGGGAATCCTGGCAGCAGGGCCACAGATGCACACGATGGAACCAGTCGAGCCATGTATTGATTTCTACGGAGAAGGCACATCAAAATTATCATCATCTTGAGACAATATATTAAAAAGAAATGTAAAAATAAGATGCAAAAAAGGCACAAGGCCCAACATCCATGCAGTTAATGAATGCTGTTCACCAATTCATACTATCCATTCTGGATTGGCAACACCATGCACATCACATCCGCAACATTCACAACTCAGCAAGGTCTCCACAAAAATCAAACAGACTTCAGCGTAAGCACGAATGAGCGAAAGCCATAGAAACCACACGAGGCCAGTCTGCCAGACGCTGATGAGATGATGCAAATGCGATGGAGTCAAACAGGCCGGCAGCGGCAGCCTTGCAACCCACCTCTCTCTAACGCTAAGAATTAAAGCCATGTCAGGGCTAGCGTGCCACATTCTGCAAGGCAAACCTCTGAAATACAATTTGAAAAACAAGAGTGTTTTAGCCAACACTTTGCCAAAAGAGAAATGGTTGGTAATTGTTCAGCCTAGGGATGTTGATGGTTAGTCACATAACCTTGTTATATGGTTAACTTGATATTTTCACCTGGGTGAACACACAACCCCTACCGAGTTGTTACATATTTTCAAAGTTGAAAAAAAATAATGTAGTGAAGTCTGTGACAGCATGATCACTGAAAGACGAATAGAATCCATCTTCTGAGCAAACATTTGTGAACAACTCATTCCCTCAACATATCTTGATGTATTTTACATTCCTACTACTTTCAGCTATGCGCAGCATATTATTTAATGACATTGCTTGAGTGATTATACTTATGCAAAATGAATGCTGCAGGAAAATTTTACAGACTTCACACAATCTCTGACTCTGGTATGATGCTATCATGATGATATAAAGATGTATGATCATAAGATGTAATGATAATATAACAACGGGATGAAGTTAGTTGGCTACAAAAAGTCACCGAAATCAACATCCCTAGAGCAGCTTCAAATCTCAGACACATCAGAGCATGTATCACAGAGTGCTTCAAGTTCAACTGACTTGCAGCTCTATGTGCTTTTTCAGACCACCGCCAGTACCGCTAAGCGGTTAAGATGTGGTCATGGAACCGTGGTGACCATGGCGGTTACGTACGCTGGCATAATCAATGAAAATTAGTTTCCGCCTCAGACACCATTGTACTACACGTCCAGATGTTGACGGGGTTGAGGCGAGACTCAGAAAAAACACATAGATCTAGAAGCCTCTAGGTGCACACTCGATGTGTGTGAGCCTACATATTATATCTTGACCTTCACTCACCCTCCATCTAGAATGGCTGTGTCGTCAACCACATTCCCTGTTCCCATTTCCATGTCATCAATGCCCAATTCCAAGCTGGTCTGTTCTTCTTCTTCTTCGTTGTCGGCCTGCTCCTCGCCTACATTTTTGAGGAAGCTTGAATCATCAGTGACTAATTGCTCTGGATGTTCCTTGGGCTGTGAAACCCTCGGCCTAGTAGAATCTGGCTGGTCCACTACAATTTGGAGGTCATAGAGGACAGTTGATGGACGAATACTGAGCATGGTTAACCGGTCACTCAGGGACAGCTGTGTCTCTTCCAAGTTGTGTCGAGCTTGTGAATATTTGCCGTGTTCTGTCACCCAAATAGTCTTCAGACATGCTTGCCAGGAACAGAGTTCAGTCGTAGAGTTTGTGGAAGATATACCTGGAACATTTGACGTTCTGGGCGAAACTAACATTTTCATCACGCTGGGCTGCTCCGTATTATGTGCTATAGCTTTACTCTGTTGGAGTTTAGACGGGATTCCAGGCAGCAGCGCATTTCTGGGACAGGGTGGCAGCATTGACACCATGATTTTGACCATACGCCTTTCACTGTCAGACATACATTTCATAGGAATTTCCTTTTGAACGTGCCTGCCGCAAGTGGGTTCCCACAGGGGTGATCTGCAATCAATCCAAGCATGGCCATCACCTTCAGTTGGGCATTTTGAAGGCATTCCAATGCAATGTGAATGTTTTGGACAAATTAAATGCATGTTCAGCATACCATTATTTGGACTTAGATACCAAGCATTTGTCCGTGTTAACGTGTCGCAGGGGTCTGAGGGAAAACCTGGACAATGGGCATTTTTTGGGCAAGACGGTAATAAAGATATCATATATGTGACCATTTTTAAATCCACAGAATAGCTGTGATCAATAGAAAGGTCAGATTTTAATTTTGGAGGAGGATGTAACCATGGTTCAACTGGAGGATGTAACCATGTTTCAAGTGGCCAATGTGCCACTGCCTCTGCACTGACTTTTAATGATGGAATTCCAGAAAGGTTTGAGCTGCTTGCACAAGTGTGTAGAATTGTATCCATTCGTAGCCTAAAGCCTAAGGTATGACCCCAAACCGAGGGGAAACCAGGAGCAGTTGCAATCTGCACACAGGATGGTGACAAGGCAGCCATACTTTCTATCAATAAAATGTCTCCCTGATTCCACCTGAGTAAGTCAACATTTTGCTTTAGTGACCGCCTCTCGGTAATATTGTTTTCAGTTGCAATCCAGCCTCCATTTTTTGAGAGTAGACAAACTTTTGCAGGCAGACCAGAAACACAAGCCTGTTGTGGACATGTATGCATAATATTAGTGATAGTCGCGGTTGACCTTTTAGGTGCTGTGGGAAACCCTGGAATGGTTGCTCTTATAGCACAGGATGGCAGTAAGGCTGCCGAACCAAGCCAATGTTCACTTTCAGGCAAACAAAAATGCTTGTTAAAGCCGGTTGTGATCAACAATCTTCGTTTGGCCAATAAAATCTCCCCCAAACGCCCTGATTCTCCATCGTAAAAAGCTTGTTTGGAAGGGCAACCAATAAGCCTTGACTGCCTGGAGCAAACAGGATGAAGATTAACCATAGAGAAAGTTTGGCTTAATACAGATGGTAGACCACGAAGGGTATCTCTGTGCGGACATGACGGCAACATAGAGACCATGCATTCCATGATAACCAATGTCCATGATGAGGGCCAATGGCCAACAGGCAGGTGTTGTTTAGTTAGCGGCTTCAACCAAAAGGGATTGGCCATGAGCGAGGGAGACACTTCATTTGTTTTAGTGTAATATTGAGATGGTACACCCAATACTTTTGCCAGCTTTGGGCACATAGGAAGGAGGTCAGCCATATTATAGGTTTTTGTCAAAGCAGACGGAAAGCCATTTAAGGTCACTTTTTGTGGACAAAATGGTAACATTTTGCCCATATTTGTAAAATCGTCCATTTCTTGTGACATTTCATCAATGACAAAATATGGCTCACTGTGGAGTTTGCCAAAAATAGTGGTTCTAAGAATCAACCACGTGGTACCATCAGAGTCTGGAGGTTTACTGGTGGCCACACCAGCAATGCTTGTTGCCAACGGACACGTGAACCTAATGTTGACAATATTTGGTTCTATTTTTCTCGGTGCTGAAGGGAAGCCTGCTAGAAGAGAATGGCTAGGACAGGCTGGGATTATACTCACTGACCATGACCAATTTCTATTCATGGGGAGATAAAAATGTTTGTCAATTATTTCCTTGATCACCAATGGTATCTCCAATAAATTGCCTGTGAACTTTCCGAAGTGTTCTGTTCGGGATAATATAGTTTCTTTTGAAGGTAAGCCAAGAATCTGAGACTGTCTGGGGCAAGAAGGCAGCATACTTCCCATCGACAGATTTATCTGTGGTCTTGGAGCTGATGGGAAACCAGGTATAGTGGCGGTAATAGGACAGGTTGTCACAGACTGTACCATGTCTTTGATCATTCTCTGACTTAGCATGCTTTTTGACCAATTACCAACAACTACGTCAATCGTAGTTGGTGATTTTATCCACAAACAATGACCTTTGGGCCAAATGTCCAGAGTGCTTGTCTTTTTACATGTTTTTGAAGGGATACCAATGGTCTTTGCTACTTTTGGACATGTGGGATAAAGGTTGGTCATAATGGGAGAATACTTCCATCCACTGTGCGAGATTGGTATAATGCTTTTGGGAGCTGATGGAAAACCAGGAATATTTGAGCAAGCTGGGCATGAAGGGACAATGAACACCATTTCTGAACTATCCTTCATATTTTGAGGATGGTGATCAATATCTGTAAAATGTTTGTCTCTGCACTTCAATGCTGCTAACCCTGTCTGAGGCTTGGCTGCAGGCCAACACATATATGTGATATTAATACATATTTTGGATGGCAGGCCCACTAATCTGGATAGATTTGGACATGTTGGCAGAGAGTTGATTGAGCTTGCCTCCCTTCCTGGTGCGGATGGGAGTCCAGGTATGGTCGTGCTCATCGGGCAGGCTGGTAATAGTTGTACCATATCATATAGACCATCTGTAGGAATCTTTGGAGGCTTTTCAATAACAAATGGAGGTTTGTGTTTTAATTCTCTGCTAACTCTCACTGAAACAAGTGTGCACCAACTGTCCCGAGCCTGTGTTCCCTGGATAGATGGCATGCCATTAATAATCGTTTGCTTCGGACAAGATGGGACTATGCAGGTCATGTTCGGCTGACCTGAAACAAGGCCCTTGCCTGAAGATGGGAATCCATGTGCCTTGGCTTTTCTTGGACATGATGGCATCATGGCCACCATGCTGGCCTTGGCTGCATCAATGGAATTTCTTCTCACCTGATCAGTGTGGGAACTAAACTGTGCCCTCTTTGGTGCTTTACTGATGGGCCATATAATACTTGTAGTCGTGATCCACTCCTCAAAGTTAGCATGGTATCTCGTCGAAGGTATTCCAGGAATCGTTGTAACTCTGGTACATGTAGGAAGAACGTGAGCCATGTGTGGCTCTTGACTTTGAGCATTAGGCCTGGTAAAGGGTGGTTGCAGGTTGCTCATGTCTGATGTGTTCTCACACTGCCCATCATCATTTATATAAGGAACAAGCTGCTTCTTGGGAAGCCTCTTGACTAGCAACACCCCGCTTGATGGCCAGTCTGCTTCCTGTGGCTGCCTCTGTGTTGAAACCACAGGAGACACAGAGCCTTGAGATGCGTGAAGGGGAGGAATATCTTCAGCTATTCCACTACCGCAAGGATTGTTTGCTATTTCACTTTTCTGTCCAAAACCCGCTGCAAGTGCTTCCATGTCATGCGAGGAGGGCAATTCTCGAGGAACATTGCAAGTGGAGGTTTGCTCCGCAAAAAATGTTGCCTTCCTGTCTTCCAACTGATGTAATTTGGTTACGACTACTTCAGTTCTCTCTTCTGACTGCTGCCCCCACAGGTTATTGGATGTTTGAGTGCTAAGGGATGCAAGGTCTTTGTTACCTCCTTCGTATTCCTTGGATCGAGTCCCTGAATCTCTTAAGCCAATGTCTGGCAGAATACCTGTTTTACTCTCCAAATGTACTTGACATGTGTTTAAGCTCTGAGTGTGAGGGACACAGGAGTCTGAAACTGCTCTGATGTTTGTAAGAGTGGCTTCGGAGGATTTAGACATTTCTGATGGCTTGAAGTCACTTGCTTTTGAGGTGAAAGGTTGGGCCAGGCCAACTGTCTTCTCTCTGAGGAGACGAGACACACCATCAACCATTTGTGTCATGCAAATTACATTTATCACTGGGTGGCTGATGAGAAGGCATCAGCAGCTGTTTAGGAAGTCCATGCTGCACTTACCCAAAATCCATGGAGACACTGTGTCCCACCATCTCCACAGCAATGTCTTGCCTTACAACTATTCGGGTAGTTTTCTCCTGGTCTAAAGCTGTCTGAAGATCACTCTCAGTTTGAGTGAGTTCAGCTGGCCAGGTGCCGGACACAGAGCTGGTGTTTGCTTGCCTTGGGCCTTTGTTTGACTTGGGTGAGTCAAGGTGAATGGTCATCTTGGTCTGGTGGGTTGGTTTGTCCAGACACTCCGGGGATGGTGACGCCAGTTTGCCAGCAGTGGGATGAGCTGCATTGTCCTTGAACATCACAGGGCGCGAAACAGCGGGCAGGTCTTTGACACGAGCCTGGGCCAATTGGGGCTCTATGTGAACCTTCTCGATTTTAGGCATCTCAAAGTATTGGACCCCGTAGGTGGAGGGTGTTGATGCACTAAGGGACTGGGGAGAGTGCAAGTTCTCAGGTCTGAAGGACAAACACATGAGGTGAGAATTACCATCTTCACCAAGGTGTGGAGGAGTTCAGCTGCCCACCACATAGCCAGCTCGATCAGAGACACTGCAAATGTCCTCACTTTCAAATAAAGAAAATAAGCGTATCATCAACATATAAAAACGCATCGAGAACACGGTATATCATAGCTCCAATCTGTGTCCTCTTAGGGCCGAAGGGCAAGGCTTGACATATTTATTAGGTACCTTCACTACCCTGGCATAGAGCACGTCTTCATAACCGCTGTCCGTCTGTCTGTCGGTTTGTATGCATGCAAGCTTGTGAAAAACCTATTTGGAGAAATTTCGGTACTGCAGACCACAATCTCCATATGTGATGATAAGGTGAAAATTAATCCAAAATTCGGATGACATTTGATAGGATCACTGTGAGGAATACATGGAGGTTTTTTCATGAGGGCCACTCCAGGAGAGCAGTCATTAAGCCTGTCCACAGTGCCTGTTTTCAGTGCCCATGTAGAACACATCTTTAATTAACAACTATCATGAAATATCCAAACTTTTCAGGGTAACTAAATAGGACATTTACATCCTCATATATCGTCAAATGTCTTTTAACCACAAGCTCATACAGATACAGGACATAGAGGGAATCAGCATTTAGTTGTTACCACCCCTCCCTTCAGGCTCAAGATGCACTTCTCCAACCGAGTCCTTTGACTTATCACACAAAATCAGAAGTCCATTATAAAAAAGTGTACTCTGAAACACTTTGTGTTGCTGTAAAAGTGGTATACAAATAAAGTGTATTCTTAAAAAAGTTTAAAAAAGTAAAGCGGCTCGAGGCAACTGGTTGCGATTTGGCACTATACAAAAATGTGATGAATTGGGTTGAGTTATAATTGTTATAATTACAATTATTATCATTATCGCCAAATCCATGCTCATGCATCCGTTTAGCCAGTTTACAGGCTGAGCTGCGCTAACTAACTACTATCTAACTAACATGGGTCCTTCCCCTATTGTTAGCATGAATAGAGAACCAACTCACAGGCCTGGGCCTGTTCAGACCAAAGTTCAGACCAAAGAGTCACAATGCAACTAAACAGTAGCTGAAGGTTGCAGAGGAGAGTTGCAAAAGTGTGAATCAAGCCACCGCCTCAGGGTGCCTTTCCATTGGAGTTTATTGCCGCTTGTCAAGGGTGGCGAAAATCCTGAAAATACCATGTAAGTGGATGGGAAGAGATGCGGCGCGAATCAATGCCCATCAATTTTCGGGATTTTCGGCGCTTACAGAAATTGCGTCCAGCGACCAGTAGCCGCGCGACTCGGCAGCCATGCCGATGTCATTCGATGCAGACATACGTAGAAACGAGTGAGACGGTGGACGCGGGCAGTAAAATAATTGAACTTCGGCGTCACACCGCATGGGAAAGCGGTGCGAGCTGTGCATCAAGCCTTCACCTATCCCAGTCTGGCTCCGCCGCCCCTCACCATTTCTCTCTCTCTGTCCTCGCCTGCATTCCATTCCATTCAATCAAATTATAAAAGCGAGTCTGTCACCACCTATCTTCTATCACTTTGCTCAGCAGACTGCCCCCGAGAGCCGTGCCCCCCGGCACTCGCAGACCCGGGCGAGAGCAGTGCAGCTCCCCCGCCCTCTCCCACTGCTCTCCCGGCAGGGAATCACACACGGCCATCCGCCGGACGAATTCTCTGCACGGCGCCCTATCTCTCCCTCTCTGTTTGTGAAGAATTAATAAAGCCGTAGTCGATATTCCATTCTTTCAACTCAGTGAGTCTCTGCTGGCATCCACCTTCCCTTCCACGTATTTGGATCGGATATTCGTTTAAAGGACACGTTTAAAGGAGGTATCCAATCTAACGCCAACCATTCACCGCTTGTCACGAGCGGCGACTCGAATTGAATTGCCGCTGGCACAGGCGCATATTTCAAGTATTTGCGTCGCCCGTGACAAGCGTCACGAACTGCAGTGGAAAGGCACCGCCAGACAGTCTCAGGTAGTTGCAGAAGATTCAAGTTGTCACATCACAGCAATAGTTACCAATCAACGGCAAGTTCATAGCTGGAATCCCACATCAACACATACCGCCCTCCAGCTGGCAATTTCACCGAAGATGTAACAAGTACAAAAAATATTGTTCCCAAAACGGTTAATTTCGTTCCTGTCAGCTGGCCAACTTGTGCCAGGCGGTGTTTCAATTCAAGTCAGTGCTCGCCGCGGCTGGGAAGGGGAGACTGGCGGAGCAGCAGACACCGGACAGCCGCGCCGTGCAGGGCAGTCGCCGGCGCGGTAGGGGCAGGGGGCTGGGAAGGGCTTGCACAGCAGTGTTTCAACGAAAACTTTGAGGAACAAAATAAAACCGTATTAACAGGTTACCATTATTTTCAAACAAGTGTTCCTGTTCCAGAACATAAAAAATAATGTCTCCGGTTTTGTTTCTGTTCCCTGGAAATTACAAAAAGTTCCTGGTTTGCGTTTTCATTCCTTGAACCGGTACAAAGCCCTGATTTGGGCCAATGAGATCAGATACTTTAATTTTAAGGATTGGCCGATCCCGATCCCAGATACTGATCCTGCAAAAAGATCCTGCAGTACCCAACCTATTTGGCACAATTGTCAATTTCAATAATAGTCAAGATAATGAACAATCATTTGGCATGCTCCCCGACTTATTTACCGATCCTCATCGGGACAAAATCACGAGTCCCGATCCTTGGAAAAAAGTCTGATCAGCCCCTGATCACCGACCTGAGGATCGGATCGGTGCACCACTAGTTTTCACTACAGGATTGAGTTCTCTCTCCCACCCACTATTACAGCCCAAACTCTGTAAAAGAACACAATTAAATAAATTAATGAATCATCACATTGTCAATCTCCTCAAACTTCACCGCACGTACAGCTGTCACTGAGCATTTGAGTGCACAATATATGGTAGCAATGGTCCATCATCAGCTTCACCATCAAACCCCAAAGGTTGCTAAGGACGCTTGCAAACCAGCCAGGATGCGGTTAGATGACCTCAGCAGAGATGGAACAGGAAGTTCACAGCACACAGGCCAGGAGGCTTCAGAGCCACCACTTACCCTGCAGTCTCAGGCTCCACGGAGAACATGGCCACCCTCTTTCTCTCCTGGGACCTGGCCAATTCTGAGCCTGCAACAACAACAAAAGATCATGTCCATGTGGAACAGATTGTGATACTAACACTGGCTTTTCCCCTTAAATGGGTCAAAGGAGCAGAGATCCCATTAACATGGGATTTCAGTAGCCAGTGTAATTACCAGTGTAATTGACTTTTATTTTGAAACTAAATTAAATTGAATTGAACTGTTACTGAACTTATAAATTATAAAATATAATTTAACAAATGTTGATGTATTTTTTAATATTAATACTATCACAATGGAAACCCACGCCGTTAATGTTTAATTTCATCCATTCATCTTGCTGCTGTTCATGAAATGGCAATGATTGAATGATGGCATTGGAAGTGATCCTTGTGAACCAAATGAACTAATTTATTCATTTATTCACTAATATTGGTCTTATGAAAGCTAAGAAATAAGTGAAAACCTCAGCGTGCAGGGGTCATTCAAAGGTCGTCCATACCAGATAGGTGTGACAAGGAAGCATCTTCCTCTGCTAGTGTGCTCAGCTGCCTCTTCAGTTCTTTAACAGGGAGGGGGGGGGAAGACAAGCACACTTTATTATACATTACTTTTCCTACAAGGTGGGGCCATATCCAGACCCTTCAGGGGGCGATAACTTTTAGTTGTGTTTGGTTGCATTACAAATTGTCTAGAGAAGTAGGAAATCAGGTAGAGAGTAGTAGGTGTCACATCTCAGCACCACCCCTAAGGCTGATTTATACTTCTGACGCATAGCCTCTGCAACCGCCATATCTGTCTCTGTGCATGACCACGCCCCCCCCCCCCCCCCCCC
>OMKY01058220.1:7127-17387 GCA_900302395.1 Bregmaceros cantori | reverse complement strand
TACTTGAAGTTTTGGTTGTGAATAAAGAACGGTGATCAACCTGAGCTGCGGTTTTGTGTCCAAATGTAGCGGTTCAGGCTTGTTTTACAGTAATTGCTTTTTACCTGCGCCGGGGCTGCTCCGCGGAGGAGCTTATGTTTTTGGTCGCGTTGGTGGCAAATCCAGCTCCAGAAAGTAAAAGTCCTGCCACATTTTGGCTTCTACCCAACATAGAAGTGCACTGCAAACAGGTGTCACTGATTAGCAGATCACCCCAACTGAAGAGCTTCTCTAATTAGGAGCAGCTGCTATTTGCAGTGCAGAGGTAGAACCAAAACATGGCAGGACTTTTACTTTCAGGAACTGGATTTGCCATCTCTGGACCCAGGATAACTGAAAAAGTTGTGCACGGATGTGAATGAAATTGTGTAGAGTTTTGGAAATGACCAACGTAAGAAGTGATTACATTTTGGTGCATTTCTGTAGCCTATAAGTAACATAATCATACTTAATCATCAACTTACCGATAGATCACTGGGCGCTTACCGTGGTCACGTGACCAGACT
Source organism: Bregmaceros cantori (assembly GCA_900302395.1). Lineage (NCBI taxonomy): Eukaryota > Metazoa > Chordata > Actinopteri > Gadiformes > Bregmacerotidae > Bregmaceros > Bregmaceros cantori. Next base: position 16,842 of record OMKY01058220.1, on the reverse strand, counting down.
TCCGGGTTGCGGTGGCCACTGGGAAATGTAGTTGACTTGTGCTGAACAAACGCAATCACGCTACTCTACGAGCACTTGCATTAATAATGGGTTGACTGCTAGCACTAAAAGTACTATTTTTTTCTACCACTACGCCACAGGTTTGCTATCTCCGAGTTCCACAGCCGTCCTATAGAAAGCACTTAACTGCTAAGAGAGGTCAAGAGACATTTTTAGAATGTCCAACTTCAATTTTTCTGAGGAGAGATGCTTTTCTTGTATGCCATTGGTATTACATTGTTCTTAATACTGTAGCGGTTCGCATTTCTTGGGGAAATTTCATACCCACGTGGACACTGTGAGATTCTATGACCAGCACATTCATGCCCATATTTGGACTGGTGTAACTGTCTTTGTGTCTCATTGTGATGTCATCGACACACCCCCTCCGCTATCTACCAGACACGAGGGCATTCAGTGTTCCATTCTCATTCTGTTTTGACTCTCTTTGAATAAAGAGGTTTTATGATAGAGGCTGTGTCCTTCCTTACTACCATTACTATTACTACGCTGGCGTTAGCTTTTTTTTGTTTCCACTTCTGTGTTCTCATTGTATTATTACTTGCTGTACCAGAGGTCAAATTCCATGTTGTGTGCTTGCACAATTTGGCAATAAAATCATACTGATTATTTTGAAATGATAGGTTGTTGTGTTCAAAAATCATTTGTGGAGAATAGTTGGTGTCACTTTATAAGAAATGTTTAGTTAATATGGTTGACACTGAAAGAGATAATTGGCATTATGGCTTGAATAAAATATCCAAGCAGCTAATTGTTAAAAAAAATAGTGCTTTTAGTGCTACCCTAAAATATTTTGTAAAAAATCGACAGTTCATCACATATGTATAATTTTTAAATTGCAAATAAATGATCTTAAAATTGAAGTACGTGTTGACGTTTAAATGAAATGTGAATTGGTAATCGTTTCTATGCTAACAAAGTACTGCTGTGCAGAGTGAATGCATGTACGTTACATGTAAAAAAAACTACTGTCTACTGGTCATTTACTAACAGCTACATAGCCAGTGCTTACAAGCTGATCACTACAATAATTGTATTTGATTGTGCAATGGGTTAAGAAAAACAGAGCACCTTGTTCCCAGCATTAACTTGCTACTGAGTCAAACCTTCTCAGAATTTCCTGTTCGTATGCAACTTTTGACTTTGCTTCAGGGAAAGGAAACCGCCCTTTGTGGCCTGAATGTTTTCCCACGATCGTGTTGATGCTGTACAATATCTCATAACCAGAGATGGGCAGTAACGCATTACATTTACTCTGCTACAATTCTTTGTGTGTACTTTTTTACTTTTGGAGTACATTTTTCACAAGTTACTTTCTTTTACTTGAGTACATTTGAGGTGAAAAAAATACTTTTTACCGAGATGTCAGTAAAAAGTACTTGTTACTTTAGTGCCACCCGTTGGGAACTCTTGGCACATATGCTGACGTCTCTCTCGCTCTACCCCTCAGGCGCTCTCCCTCTCTCTTTTTCTATCTCTTTCTCGCTCTGTCGGGCGTCCTCTCTCGGTCTCTCTCTCAGGCGCTCTCTATCTCCCTCTCTTTCTCCCCCTTCATCTTCATTTTGAAGAGTTAGAATTAGTCCTATTTTTTTTTTACTGAAAGTTACTCAGTACTTTCGCTACTTATGTAACTTTTACTTGAGTAACTATTTGGATGACTACTTTTTACTCCTACTTGAGTAATATTTTGCTGAGGTAACAATACTTTTTTAGTAATTTGTATGGCTACTCTGCCCATATCTGCTCATAACATACATTACAGGAAGCAGATCTAGTCTGGGGTGATTATTCGGGCCCAGCATTTTTAACTGAAATCAGGGCCACCAGCAGACATGACTAGAATTCCTTCTCAATCTCGGGCTGAAATTGAGACTTAATTGCCCTGCACCCAAATAAAAATCACATTTTACATTAATTTAGGGGCCAAGCACCGAAGCACCTAGTGTGTACATATATTTGTCGTAAAAGTCACCCACATCTCATTTTTCCTTATACTGGCAACAAATTCACAGGGGTGAGAGAAAGACGTAATCTCCCCGATTGGCTGGAGAGAATCGAGTATTCTGATGGGCGGGGGGGAATCCAGCCTCCTAATTAGCTGGGGGAAAAAATAAATAAAAAATATCGAGCCTGTATGTGGCAAGTCATGATCAATTGCTCGTAGAGTAGTAGCCTGGCGAGCCAGAACCAACACATCGCCCACGCGTCGCACATCGCTAGACGTTTGTAATAGTTAGGAAGCCGACACTGTTGGAGCGAACCAATCACTCATTTTTACATGGAGACGTCGCACCAGGGTAATGAACATTCCAACCATCTGGAGGTGTTGGTGATTAAGTACGATTATGTTGCTTGGTGCAGGCACGGCAGTCGCGGCCACGTGGCGTGACGTCACAACGGAGGACGGGGATCGTTCACCGTTAATAACGAAGTATGACTTATGTTCCTTATAGGCTACAAAAATGCACCAAAATGTAATCACTTTATTTCATAATTTCCAACAACTCTGCCAAATTCCATCCAGATCCATGCTCAACTTTTTCAGTTATCCAGGGGACAAACAAACGCAACCGAAAACAACCTGCTCCGCGGCCCCAGCACAGGTAATAAACCCTGGTGAATACAGTCTGACCATTGGAGAACCTGGTAAGATGATCCAACGTGTATTCTTCTAAACTGACGAGTTGGGGAAACCACCAGTCACCAAGATCCCTACAATCATTCTATCCAGAAGTCAGAGCTACGGTTAGGATTTGCATCATTCCAAGAAGAAAAATGAACAGGACGGCTACACAAGCTGTTTATCAACACTCTTTACTGTGACACTGGTGAGACGTGACAGAGAGCAAACGAAAAAAAGGAAAAAAAGGTGGACGTGAACATTTCATTTCCCAGAAAGTCCTTGGGAGCTGGTGATTTGTGCAGAACGCAGGCGCCAAGATATTTTCCCATCGAGGAATAAAACTGCTTGCTGGTGCTTGTTGCGCAATAAAACACTTTTTGCTTTCAGTCCCATATTGAAAAACAACACATTCAAGTTGGACAAAAAACCATGGTGCAACCAGTCGACTGGCACAGTTAGAAATCTACCGAGTCACTAGACATACTGTGTTTTGGACGACTTCCACCGCCTTGCTGCAAACCCAACGTTCTCGCCAGAGTGGTTCAAAGGCAGCCATGTAGAAAACCCTGTGTAGCCTTGGAAATTGGACTAGTAAGACTTTTCTGGGTTGAACAATACGGGCAAAGAAATGACAAGCAAGACGATGGTAAACCTGATCTTAAAAATGGAAGGTTTTTTGTGTATAGTGTACAATTCAATGCCTAGATGTTCGATAAAAGTCTTATTGTACCATGCCATCTGCTGGTGGGACTGTAAATTGGATGTACTTTGTGAGCAAATCACCAAAAGTTAAAAATCTTGCCTATTGCTATACATTTCAGCATAACGTCCCTTTTCGCTTGCCTCTCAACCATGCGAGTCGCGTGTTGATGCAAGGCGGCGCTTGTCGGACGGGGTAACAGCCATCTCCAAAAATACCTCTCAATTTGTGCTTAGAGATTTTTAGCATTTGAGGAGCTGCTCCCCTTGATTTCCCTAATGAGGCTGCAGTCACACACACCAACATTCTCACTACTGGTGCTACACATGATTTGATGGGTTGGCACAACACCTGGATGCACCTTTAAACGGGTGTGCGTGTGGCACATAAGTCTTGACAAAACAAAAAAAAAAACGGAGTGCGGGTGTCTTTGGGCGCTAACAGTTTTTCCTACGAGGCTAGGTCCGCGCTACAACTACGCATGTGGCAGCGGGCGATGACTCGACTCGAGTGAAACCGCAAAAAGGTACAGTATTGGCATGTGTCACCAGTCACTTCTCAAGGCAAGACGCTGAAGCTACTACGAGAATCTTTCCCCTTACGCCGTCATCTCCCGTGACAAAAAGAAAAAAAACCGTGAGGTGTTGTGGGCGAGTAAGGCCTGGCCGCTCGCAGACCCCTTGCAAAATCCCAGCGGGATGAGGTTCGCATGAAGTTTCAAAAATCACTGCATAGGCCTCTACATTCACAAAGATAAAGAAAAATATAGATATATATTTATATAACCATTTGACATACACTACGCTCTCCGAGTAGGGTCCTATTTAGTGAGGAAGGTGGGGGAAGGAGGAGGGGACAGTGCTATTACATTCTACCAGTCATTTTTAAAAAAATAAGGTTTTCAGAAACTCCATCTCAGTCCCTTGGTTTCCTCCCCCACGGTAAAGCCATTTTACACATTCACAGGTTTTCTTAAAGGGACAGGGGGGTGCCTTGTGTTATCCATGGTGACGTTCAAGCTGCTGAACAGGGGTAATGGACGCACACAAAGAAAAACACAGATCATCTCCGGTTTGGAAATTTAAACAGAACCAAAATGAATTGTCTTCGTCGCGGGCGGAGGGTTTTTAAAAAGTTAAAAACTAAAAACAAAACCACTTAAAATCCATGCATGGCAACTCCTTAGCCCCAGGGCTGTTGCTTATTGCTTGTTTTCTCCCGCGTAGAGAGAGATGGGTGGGACTGGGTCGAGGTTCAGTGAGCAGGGGTTTGGGCGGCGCCGGTGGTGTTGGCCTTCATTCTCCTCTTTATGAGCAGCGGGTTGCTGGAGTCCTCGATGGTCTTGATCTTCACCTGCTCGTAGTCCACGCGCATGGTGGCCAAGGCACTCGTCATCTCCACCTGGTGGATACAACATGGTGGGCGTTAGATGGTTTCGTATGCCACGTGTTACGATATGTTGCGGACTGTGAGCCTAAATCCATAACCGAAGCTTCCCCATATGACGCGTCACACACCCCGCCCATCGTCAACGGACGCGGCGTGGACAGTAACAAGGCTGTTTACAGCAGTGCACAGCAACAGCTTGTATAGCGTAGCAGTAAACAGTCTTTCAGGTCCCGAGTTAGAATCCAGTAGCGAGCACTTCTTTGCATCTTTTTTTTTCAACCAGCACATTGCGCTTTTTGGGGTTACGGGGTTAGGTTTAGGGTAGGGGTTAGATCAGAAATGTTCGCATAGACCGCTCCAAATGGTATCGCGGGAGCCACGACTGCGCCACATACATAAATGCATATACACAAAAGTACGGTGTCCGACCCCAATTCATAAGGGGTCTGACTAACACAAAACGCTTGAGGAAAACCACTTCAATGTTTAATCTGAGCAATCTGTGCTTCCCAAGTGGAGTTTGGGGCTTGGATTTCAACCAATACAACGTCACAACTGTTCCTTTGAGGAATTCCTTCCTGGAAATAGCGGTCTCAACTCTCGAGGTCTGACGCTATGAGACCGGACTAAACAAACAGGAGGATGATGTTTGGGATTATGTGGCACATATTTCCCGATAAGTGCCCGGCATCAGGAAAAACAAGACGACTCTTCCCTCTACATAGGCACGTCACTTGCTTTTTTTTGGTTGGCTCAGTTGTGGAGTAAAAATAATTTGAAAGTGAGTTATGCAGAACTGCACTAAACATGACCACCCATTGTGCAGGTACACTGCTGCCCCTACAGATAGACTGGTCTGGTCGTACACTAAGACATGTTCAATTCATACACTTCAGCACTTTGCATACTTTGAGTGTTCAGTGATGGTACATGTCAAGTAGGGGTGCAAGGGCAACTGATCAAGAGACTCACGGTTCGGACCGATCCTCGAACCAGAGCTAACGGATCACAGATTTCAGATTATCGCAAAAAAAGACAAAAATAAACTTAAGTTTCTCTTGTTTATTAAATCAAAATATATGAAATACATTTCAAGAGGGAAGGGGGAGATATATCTTCTTTTTAACATAAAACAGTAAACAGCTTGTCTCACTTATCTTCAATGACATAAAGTCCAATAATGCACATCCTCGTCTTCCTAAACAACATGGAGAAGTTGAAGTGCAATAACGCCCATTTTCACTGCAAATCTCTATGTGTCCATCTGGTGGACAAAAAGCGCTACTGCACGTGCCTTTTTATTTATTTTTTAATTATTGTGGTTCTCGGTACACGTGTGTGGACCGCGGACCTCACGTGATCCGAACGAATCACGGATCAACAGCGATCCGTTGCACCCCTGATGTCAAGATTCGCATAATGACGTGCGTCAGGAGTTTCTAGATGGTGCAGTGTGGTCAACGTGTGGAGCGATGTACAGTTTGTACACTTCTCATAATCACTGGACACCATTTTGATTACATGGCGCAAAATGAGGGACCACACCGCGCTATCACAGACCGGCATCGTTTTCTTTTCGCTCTCAAAAGCGGGTGATATTTTGTGCTGGCTATGTGCACAGTCGGCGAGACACCCGCACCCAGCACACGTATGGTGCCTGTGACTTGTGACAGGCACGGGCAACGTCGCAAGTTCTTCTCCCCCGACCTTTCTGCAATGTCCTCCCCCGATGTCGCTCGTCTCACTTAAACAACGATCTCCGTCAATGAAATGGGAAAATGGTGCTTACACCAAAATTAATACGTTAAAATACACAAACAGTATTCATTTAGTGTGCAGTGCACTCCACTTCAGAAGTATGCATATTTGCACATACTGCTACACTGTGGATACTCGTAATGCCTCTGTATGGCACAAGACTAGCATGCTAGCATACTAGCATGCTAGCATACTAGCATGCTGCTCAGAGTTGCGTATCTTTGGAGAGGGACAATAAATGTGTCTGGACAGTGGACATGTCTGCTGGCCCACCTTGACGTCTTCCCAGGCGTCCTTCTCCTCCTTCAGAACACGGCTGGTGTGTAGCGGTGTCTGAGGAACCTCTATAGACTGCTGGAAACACACAGGTCAAGCTATTATTACGGGGCTTGCAAACCAAACTATTTTTTAAAATATTCCGTTCCTAGGTCTATATTTAACCTTTTCGTTCTTGGAACAGTTGCACCACCAAACCGGTTCGGAACACAAACATTTAGTTCGTTCTTAAAGTTCCTTATATCGTACAATGTTAAGTTTAGATATCGTTTTTATACTAAATCTTTTGCTGGATGTTCTGGATGTCAACTTCAGTGTAACTATTAACGTCAATACATTCACTTCCTTGTCTGTCCACAAGATGGAGCCCCAGATGCATGGGACGTGACGATTGACAGTGAAAGTGGACAAAAATAGTCTCCCAGACATAGGATACTTAAAATATATAGAGAACGGGAAAAAAAACCTTTTTAACCGGTTTTGTGGATTTCATAATGTTCCGTTTCTGTTCCGGAACATTTGAAGAAATGTTTTTCCATTTCCGCTCGTCATGAAAATCCTTAAAATTCCACTCGCTTTCGTTCCTTGAACCGGTTCGGAGCCCTGATGCATGTTTATATATACACACACCTCTGTTGTTTCTGTCGGTTATAATTTGAGTGCGCTCCGTGTTCCAATGCCAAATTTCCTTTTGGGGAGGACATCATCATTTAAAAATCAACTCTACCTTCATAACAGGCTTCTAACATATGGGCGGCTAGCACTTGAAGACTACCCCAGCGACAAATATTTTTAACACAGGTAGAGGTCATCTGTTAACCACCCATGACTTGGGGCATCGGTTGGGTCATGTGTATCGCATAACGCGTCACATCGTAAATTAAACCTTTCTGGGTTGGACGTCTGCCCTCCCAAAGGCTCCCATACTGTAAATGCCTAAGTGTGTCATCCTTACATTTATCCAGGGGTGATTCATGAACTCGGTGATGGTCATCCTCTGGGTGGGTTCAGTCTTCAACAGTGTTCTGATCAACTGTTTGGCTGGAAAGGACCAGGAGAGAACTCGTTAGAGACTTCAGACTACTACAGTGTCCTCCTGGACCAATTATGATGGTCCCTCTGGGCTGAAGCTTAATTGGAAAGTAGGTCAAATTTGTTTCTTCTAAAACAACAAACGAACAATGAAGTTATTCACTCCGACACAAACTAATTACAATTATTTTGATGGTATTCTTCATATTCACTTCATATTCCTATTCTTCACATGTTTTTCTTTTATCAATTATGTCCGTGCATCTAATTCATTGATTCCCAAGTCACGTAAAAATATGTTTTCACTCCCAATGCGTCGACTTCCAAAATGTAATTTTTATTTATTTTTTTATATTTCCGTTTTTTTTTTTTTTTTTTCATTTTTAAAAAATACATTTCAAAACTAGACCCTTCGATACATAATGTGTGCGATTATGGGACCTCTGTGATGAACTGTCATTGGTGACAGTCAAAACTCGTGCCATCATCTGGACATTTCAATCATTGCGCGCGGATTGTGTCATCAACACCAAATCTGGTCATTTCCACATTGTGTTCAATGTGCCAGTTTGGTGGCAGTAGCCCCGTTGGGTACCAAAAATCCTAAATATCGGTGGATCCGCTTATAGGTGGGGGGACACTTGGGTTGGGGGCTTGTTTGTGTGTGCAGTCATCCAGCGAGGCAGCGACCCGGCGTTAACACCCGGGTAGGTGAAATTAATGGTTAACGCATAGTGCCGTTTAAAAACAATTTTTTATAAAATTGTTCAGCCCTAAACCAACACTTCTTCCTCAAAAAAGCTGTAACTAACAATTATTTTTGATCGATTAATATGACATTTTTACGGCCATTTTTAAAAAATTAAAATTGGATCGATTATTAGCGTGAATTATTCATAACAGTTTGCAATATTAATGTTGCAAACGTTTTTCTGTTTCACTATCTCCACTCATTGCTAACTTTTCTGTGCTAAATTCTAATATTGGGTTTTCCACCCAAGGTTACTTGTTGTCTTTATTGGGACCAGGACACTGGGAATGGAGACTGGCATTGGGAACAACAAATATTAACACCTGAGCGGACGATAGGCCAAACAAGGAAACAATCACTTCAATTAAATTAATCAATTTAATTGAAAATTAGTTGGCGATTATTTCAATAATTAATTGGTTGCAGCGCTGGCTCCAGTAAGCATGTTGGCAAAACATTCAAAATCTACACTAGCCCCTGCACGTCTTGGGTCTAGAACAGAAGCCTGATCCGTACCGTCATCCGACACTTCGGCCCACTCGGGGTTGGGGAACTCGTACTGTCCCATGCGGATCCGCTTCTTCATGCCCGGGGAGATGGCCAGGCCGTGGTTGGAGTAGAAAGGAGGATAGCCACACAGTCTGTAGGAGGCATGGGCAAGTTCACACATCTAGTCTAAGACCCTGAACACACAAACTGACATTACGCCTAAAACGGAAAATTGATGGATTCGCAAGATCATGCGACAACAAAAGTGTTTCAACTTAACTTTTCTTTCTTCATTTTTTATATTTTAGTTAGTGTGAACTGTGAAGGGAGCAATTTAAAAAAAATGACAATTCACAATTGCTAAAACAATTTCCTTTCAATCCTTGGTAGTTCAGTAAGGAATGCTGATTGTGGTGGCGTATATGAAACGGTGAGTACTCACAAAATGTACATGATGACACCCAATGACCACATGTCACATGACTTGTCATATTTCTCTGGACCCAGCACCTCGGGGGCTGCAAACACATACAGGCATCGTTACATATTTTCTCATTAGTACCTTCACCAAGACCTTCCGGTTGAAGGAACGGAAACAAAAAAAAAAAAAAAAAAAAAAAAAAATTTATAAAAATTT
>OMKY01058213.1:9782-23328 GCA_900302395.1 Bregmaceros cantori | reverse complement strand
GTACGGTACTGGTCGAAGAGGGAGAGGGCATGAGAGGATATTCCTGCTTTGGCTCGGATCGTGGGGCGTCACTAGGGGGCATTGTTGGACTGCGGTGTGAACGAAACGTTCTCTCACTACTGATGCTGTACGATAAAGACTAGTGTCTTAATTAATAATTTAGGTATGTCGCCATTTTTCCACCACACCGATGTAACTAAGCTAAAATAACTAAATTCGTTTAACTTTTAAAGTTACCTTCCTAAAGAAGTGTAATTTTATTTTTTTTTACTTTAATATTCCCCCCTTGTAATGTATGTTAACAAAAACAGTTCATCTCATCAAGGATGTATATATAAATATATTTGTGTATATAAAGTGACCTTTAAGGTATGTCAGCACTTGGCGGTTCCAGGAAATACAATGAAAGGTAACTAACAGTAACTAAAGTAGTTCACTATAGGTAACTTTTGAAATAAAATAGTCATTAATCTAACTTACTTACTTTTAAGAACAGTAGTCAGTAGTGATATTACTTCTTACATGTAACTGTGGTAACAATGGTCACCACAAAACACATTTTCTGATCACACGTCTAGCTTGTAGAATGAGGATGTCTGTTTCTTTGGCTTTAAAACTGTATAGTGTATACACATTTTTTATTTTTCTTACATTCCGATCTATGCATTCATATTTTATTTGTATATGTATGTGAAGGGAGTTATGTTATGTATAATTAGCTAGCGTACTATCACATGTCCACCCCTTAGCGGATTTAGTTAAATGCCCTTCTACCCCATATTCGGACACCTAGTAACGGCGTTCAAATATTCTGCATCCTGTTATTGTACTAGTGTATTTTTCAAGTAACTCATACTTTCAAAAGTAGTTTCCTCTGATTCCTTTTTTTTACTGGTACTCAGTGAATATTCAACACATATATGAGTACTATTTACTCCTTACTTTTCGAAAACAGACTTGTTACTTTTAATAGATTATATAAATACACTCTATATGTATCTTTACATTACATACATTATATGTGTCTCTATATGTATTGTTACACTAGCATGACAATAAAAAAACGATTATTTTCTGACATACACATTTATTTTTTTTCTGTACTTTTTGCTTTTAAAAATACCTTGGAGTAAATTTCAGAGCCAGTACAGATATTTGATCAGTGCTTTGTAATCCTACTCAAGTTGTTTTTCTACAAATGTACTTTACTTTTAATCAAGTAATCTGTTTTTGCCATCTCTGTAGAATCTAGACTTCAACCTCTGCTTCTTCCTCTCTTCATCTCCTTCTACCATAGACACGCAACAAATAGAATCAGCATTCAACTCAGACGCAGGCGTGGGTGTTTACACAGAGATATGAGAAACAGAATTGCCACCAGATTCATTCCCCATCAATTCCAAAAAGGACAATTACGTGCCTGAATGAGCAATGATTCTTGGTCGAGAACAAAACAAATTTGTTTTAGTGCAGAGTCGTTCCTCTTTGTGACATTCCAGATTTTATTTAACGTGCAGGTTCTGTCATCAGCATCTTTGCCAAGTCATATCACATGCATGCACACACAGCACACACGTTAATAAGTAATTTCACATTATTCTTATTATCATGTATTTTTAAGATTCAAATATAAATATCTAACACTTTTTGGTCCCGGAGAACAAAGCGGCCTGGAGAACAAAGCGGCCCAGGCATTTTTGCTGTGTATATAAATACATATACTTAATCCTTCTGATATCTATAATGCATGAAACAGATATAATTATATTATATAATAAATATATATATAATTATAAACCAATATACCATATTCTCTTCAAGATTCTCTAGGAAATACAGACAGTCTTAATCCGGACCCAAAGGTGATTTCATCCATTTTTCTCTGGTCGTACGAGTGCTTAGCTTTCCAGAAAATGGAGCAATAGCACGTCTCACCGCCGTTCTTGCTCAATAAGAACTTGAATGATTGATTTTAGACAGTGGTGATGTTCTGGCTTGGGCCACAAGTGGCTGGCATGCACAGCCTATAATAAATCTCGTTTGGTTTACTCCGTGTTTACAGCCGAGTCTATTGGCTCAATTTTGAGTGCGGATTATGCCGCTTGGTGACAGGAAGGCTATTCAATTCAAAATCGAAGTCGGGCAGAACTCCAGACCTCACATTCATCATCCTATGATGAGCATGTAATGACAGATTTTAAAGTGACATTAGAGGAAAATACATCAAATTATTGACTGAGCGTGTAACCAAGCTGTTATCATTGCAGAGCAATGCAAGCATTTGGCAATGTTGTTAAAATGGGGTCTGGCTATAGTTCAGTTTGCAGAGCAGCCATTCCAAAAAGGGTGTGAAGACTGAAAGGTTAATTATTTTCTGAGATTGTAGACAGTTACCAGGAGCTGCCACAGGAAGTACAGTCTCTTCTGAGCCATCTTCTGTACAAGAGGTGACCACTTCATGCCCCTCGAGATGGTGGAGCCGAGGAACTTGAAGGAGCCAGTGGTGGTGATAGTGTCACGGTGTATGGTGAGTGGGCTGAGAGGGGTGGGTCTCCTTCGGAAGTCGACCACCATCTTGACTGTTAAGTTCAAGCTGGTAGAGCCGGCACCGGTGGACCACGCTGGGTAAGCTTGTCCTGGAGCAGATCCGGGGCGATCGTATTGAAGGTCGAGCTGTCTGTTCTTTCGATTGTTACGGTTCCTGCTGGTAGTTGTTAGAACTACCATAGCACATGCAATATAGATGTATGGATGTATGGATCCATGTTAAAGGTGCGTGCTTGATGGAACTGGATACAATGCCTACTGGGCATTAAGCCCAAGGAGAGTAGAATTTAACTCTCACAAAACGCCAGAGATACTGGTAGAATAACGTGAGTATGAATGGGGACTCACAATAATAATTTAGCTCTATGCAGACTGGCCACAGAAGCAACTCGGTGCGATCAGGCCGAACCAGCTGATCTCATATACACACGATGGAATTGGTACGAGAGTATCAGTGACTCAAGATGGCCACAACTCATCGTAGTGTTATAATCATTGACAGCCGGCCCTTCTTCAATAATGGAATTGAAGAAGAGACTACGGAGGTTTTGAGTTGCACATTAAGGTAACTGCTAGAGGAAGCAAAACGCACGAACAGGCAGGTGTGAAAAGATCGACTTTTAGCATTAACACCTGCCTTTCGGCAAGAAACTGCATGGTTGAGAGGCAGAGTTATTAACCATTAGGTTGGACAAAGGTGATACTCAGCCTCTGGATGCAGGATAATGCCAGCAGGCTGAATCGAACGAAGCCTGCTGCCTAAATAGAGGAAGTTATTAGCAGGTGCTAATCGTTAGCATTAACTCTTACTCGCAGCTTCCTGCCTGGGACTGGCGCCCAGCGCCTTACGGGCATAGCGCCCTCTACCGTCAATCCCAGGAAGTGCCACGGGTAACATCGATAGGCGAACTGCAGGACGTCGAGGCAGGCTCCCGTTGTGTCCTTCATCAATTTTGTGTGATAGTATGAACATTATTCATATATCACAGTTCTTTTGACCTCAACTATTATCATCATCCCTCACACACAAAATGCCTCAAAACCTTGTCAGTGAGCTTTGACCTTTTTCTTTAGCTTCCAAAATAGACAGCCGTTGTCTGTCAAAACCTTCTGCGAGGTGCTAGAATGGCGCGTGGCCTGTCTGTCGGCAACCTTGTTATTTTCAATGTTTTGCTCTCACTCCCACGTGTGCAGCTTGGCAAAACTTTTAGGAGTACTTTCAGTTTGCAGCTAACTTTAACTTTCTCAGATTGTCACGTTCCTGCTGGAACATTGTGAAACATTGTATGACGAGTCCCCTCCATGTGAACCACGGTGAGAACTTTTGAAAGATCAACTGAAGTTGCTAGCACTTCTGTGACACGAACAAAGAGTATATATATGTAAAGAGACGACATCTGCCTGTATTATGGTCTTACTTTCAGGTGTCGCCGTTGAGCCATCGGGGTGAACACATCACCATATCTCCTGTCGCCCCATTCAATTGTGTGAGTTACATGACAATGTCACAGAGAAAGTATTTAGAAAAAAATAATCCAATGTTTGACAACTAATTGTAAAAATTGACTACCAATCAGCATTACCTCATTTCACCAATTTCCTAAGGAAAAAGAAGCTAATATACTTCTGATAATTTTACTAAACATGTACACAGCAGGTTACAGCTGCTGATGCTGTGGCAGTGTACTGTTAAAATGTATTTATTTCACTGAAATTCACTAAAGAAAATGCATCATTTGCTATAGATAATAGTAACTGAGGAGTTCCCCATAGCCTGATACATTTATTCATCTGCATTCTGTTTGGAAATTAAGTCCATAACACGAATACATCTCTTTGTATTTTGACACCTGATTGTACCTGTTTACCCCCGGGAGCACTGACACTAGCTAGGGCCTTTCTATAAGGTGTCATCTCTTTAGACATACATACTCTTTGGCACGTATTCCTCTGTGCTGTCACTGGTAAAATGAACATGTCAGTAACAAGTCTCTATTAGAAAATAAGCTTGGTGTTTGCGTGGGTTCGTTTCAGAAAATTAGGCAGAAACAAGCATGTTCCAATTATCAAAGACAACACATTTTTATGTACACGTTTTACACGCGATTATGAAAGCTATCGCCTTGTCATTTTTTAAATTGATACCATTAGCTTTGCTCTCTATCTACTACGTCTCTCTGGATGTCTCCCAATTATCGAAGGCAACAGATATTAACTTTCGAAAGCTTATCTCCTTGTCTAGTTTTAAATAATAAATTGACACTGTCTGTGTTCTAGTTTACGCACTTCACAAAGTGCACTCCACTTTGTGCACTACACAGTCCACGTGTAACACCCACGGCTGAAGGGTACGGTACCTCTATCAGATCCTAATGGTCCTAGCAAGCTCACCATTGAACACCAAGCAAATGGTGACATTCTGAAGGAGCTACACGCTTGTTTTATTTTGCAGATAGCACAGCACAGGGGAAGCAGGTGTAGTCCCCACTCTTGGAGACAACAAACAGGGTGAATGGGACACAACAATCTACATGGAGCTCTCGGCTGACCTGAGTTGAACTATTGGGGACGAGCGATCACGTTCGAGTCCGCTTCCAAAACGCATCGCAACCAATGCGATGTGTCCTTGAGAGGAGCTCATTATACGTAGTAGGAGCAGCCGCTGGTCCCGGCGCGGCTGTGCGCAATCACGCATACATCTGGGAGACGACCGAAGGTTGACACTTGCATCAAATATGCTCTGTTGATACGCACCTCAATTTAAACATGAACGAACAAAAAGTAAATAGGTGGTAGAAATTGTCCATATCGACAAATATTCTGGTTCACCCTCGCAGAGACCTCGCAAATCCCGGCACTCACACACATACACACACACATCAACACGCACAGCGAAGCAGCCCGCGTTGATAAACACACACGTGTGCATGTTCTGCTTCTACGTGCACGCGTATATGCGTGTGTAGAGAATCCTGTGGACCGTGGTGTACACACGCACGTATACGCGTGCACGTAGCAGCAGAACATGCACACGTGTGTGTTTATCAACACGGGCTGCTTTGCTGTGTGTGTTTTTGATGTGTGTGTGTGTGTGTGCGCACGCTCACACGCGGCACAAGCTCCACCAGGAAGCGGAAGCTTAGCGCCGCGCTCCACCTGAAATGGCAGCAGGCTTCCTCGCCTGACGTCACGATCTCGTTCCCCATAGAAAACCTTTACTTTTCGTCACGACATAGCAACTCACTGCAAACTGGCATATTAGCCGTGGAAAATGCACAGCTCTCTGTACGGGCGGCTACCTACAATGAGGTGGAAGGGGAGTGAAAGGCACAGTTAAAAGCACAGTGGGCAACTGTCTGTACAACGTGAATGTTGGCAACATCACTATAATTAAAAATACCAGCCTGACGAGGAGTTTATTTAACTTCCTACATTTGTTCCCGGCTGTGCCCACACCTTATTATGCAGAATATGCCAGAATTCAATTTGTGTGCAACGAGACCTCCATGTACCCTAGGCCCAAAATAGATTTTTTTTTTCATGTTGTATTCTCTCCAAGCTCATATTGGCAAGCACACTTTTAAAAAAATAAAAATAAATGAGTTGACAGTAGAGCTAGTCAAATGGCGACCCCGGGCCACTGATTGTGGAGCAGTATTTCTCTGCTGGAAATTTCCAGACTGTTGCATGAATAGTTGTTCATCATAGCAAAATGATGAACTGTATTTTGTAAGAAAACGTGAGTGTCTAGTTTGTTCTGATATTACGTTTCTGGCCGTTTTGTACAAAACCAATGAAAAAGCCTGAAGCCCTATTTAGCACAGCTCCTTAAGAGGTTAATGGTGACTAACCCTGTTCATAGTGGTATCACGGGTCAAGTACACACACAATTTAGTAACCCAGAGATGAGGCAGAAAGGAGGGTTTAACAACCCTTTATTTGCAAAAAAATGTTTAGCGAACAGAAAAGAAAAAAATTATAAATGTGAAAAAATATATCTGAAAAGCTCCTTGAGGAAACTTTGATTTGGTGCTATATAAAAAAAAAAATCTGTTGACTTGAGTCGTCAATGTACACTAGACTGAGTACACTAGACTGAATACACTAAACTGAGTACACTAGACTGAGGGCAAAGGTCAAATGTGCAGTGATGTCACACAACAGGATTGGCTGTGGCTACGTGTGCTGTCATTATGCCAAGTGTGGCATCGAAGGTCTGTTTTCCATCTTTAAATCATACTTTCTTTGTTCAAGGTTAAGGGTGTATTCAAACCGCATTTTGAATTTGTCGCGGTTTGGTTCCTCGATGGAGCGCGGGTTCTTTCCTGCGGGTGGCGCGGGCTGATTGGTCGCAGTAGCATTCAAACCAGCGTTTAAGACCAGAGATAAATTTGTCAACAACTACATGTGTTTTCTGCTGTCCCTCGCTGATTGGATGAATATTAGCCACTCACGAAGCGGGAGAAGGTAACGTAACGAGAGCAGCCTTTCGGCTGAGCTTTTCAGTGTGTGTGTGTGTGTGTGTGTGCGCGTGTGTGTGCGTGAGCACGCGGCGCATTCGCTCCGGACCGCAGTTAAAATGTCGAAAAGAAGAGGAAGAGAAAGTACCCTTATAAAATATTGATTATGATAATAATAATTGAATAATGACAGAGAGAGGGAGGTGGAGAGGGGAGTTGGCATACAAAAGTCGGCATGCATTCCGTGTGAAAAGGGGCCTCGGCGCGATCACATTCAGATCTCGCTGTTCCGTTCAATCCCGGGCTTGGACCACCTCGATGAGCAGGGCTCGTCTCGAATGATTTAGCGCGGACTCGGACCCGCTGGGCACATTCATACCAACCGGGACAACTCGGAAACGAGTTCCATCTCGGTTAAAACGAGTCGGACCTGGAATAAACACGTTGGTTTGAATACGCCCCAAGTTTAGCTGCCAGAAAACATTGCGTTCAGAAGGTTATCGGATGGTTCCTCCGTGGGCTCCACAGTGAGCAGCCCTGCGTCTCCCCTCCGGAGAAGCTCCCACGCGCCTCTGGTTGGCAAGTTGTCTTCAACACTCCTCATGTACGTTTCCTGAGTGAGGACTTTAGAGCTAGTCCATACACTTTTAATATTTTCGTGTCTTTGCTTTCCTTTAATCATGAAGTCTATCCGTCAGAAGAGATTATCATGTCGCTATGTTTTCTTGTTGAGATCGTCTGGATATTGCATGAGTTCAGCTCCTGCCCGCTGCTGTCCTCACCGTCTCCTTCCTATAGGACTCCAAACCTCGGACTCCTCCATCCAGACCCGGTCTTCCTCGTCTGACCCAAAGTTGAGCACTTCATTTGAACTCTCTCTATTGTCTGCAGTCTGCACACGTCTGCAAAACCAGGATCTACGTCCTCGATTTCTGCAGTGAACTTTGTCTTGTTGTTTTTCATGCGTTGTAGAATAAATGGGCTATCTCACCAACTTGCTACTTGTTCTCTGGGTCCATTCATATGAGTCAACTTGTGTTTAGTAAAGCCTTATCTAACACTGTTTTGAAATGCGGATGGCTATTTCACCATCCAAATATCTCTGTGACACCCCCAGCCAACAACAATACAGTGATGCTGTCAGCTTTTGCTGTGTGTGCTTCTCTATCTAGAATGCTGTGTCACCGCAGAAGGTTGAAAAACTTTAAATAATGCAGGTGACTTAATTGCAATGTAGGGCACAGTCTGTCTCCTCTCTTTGCCCAAGGAGGGAACACGACGTCCCCCTCGTATCCACTGTGCTTAGTTCGCTGTCCTCTACGACGTCTGCTAGGTGCACATACAGGTTTATTATTTGGTACTTCTCAAACCCTCTCAGCAGCTGTGCAGTCGACGCCCACGTCAATGCGTTGCGTTGAACTTTTCACTTCCACAACTCTGGGGCCATGTAGCTGAGTTAAATTCAGGGTTGGGTTGTAATCGGATTACAGTAATCCGATTACAAATTATAACTACATTTAGTCACGTACACATTACTCTTAGTAAATAGTAATCTAACACATTACTCTTAGTAAATAGTAATCCAACACATTACTCTTAGTAAATAGTAATCTAACACATTACCCTTAGTAAATCGTAATCTAACACATTACTCAAAGCAGTAATCACATTAAAGTTACTTACGCAAATCACTTTAGCATTTTTTTTATGTTCCTCTCCAATGTGCCACTGAGTTTAAAAATAAAGCAATACATGACTCAAATTTTATATAATTTAATGTGAGTAACTATGTGTTTAACTTAGTTACTTTAAAAAGAAAGAGTCAGTAATCTAACTTTGTTACTCTTAAGTGGTGTAGTGAGTAATCAATAGTGAGATTACTTTTGAGAAGTAACTGCCATTTAGAACCTATTTAATCGTGTACAGAGACCTCTAGTAGTCTAGTGGAGTTCCTATGAGCAACCACAATGTTGCCACAGTTACTTGTAAAAAGTATTCCTACTACTTATTAACAGGAGGGATCTGCCGTGGCGGCGCACACAAAACCATTACATCCCCTACTCCCTGCATATCAGCGATATAATGAGTAACTTGTAACTGTAAGGGATTACATTTAAAAAGTTTCCATAACATAAAAACTTTGTTTAGCAGAACTCCGAGGAACGTACAAATCTTCAGATGCACTCCAGGAGTTCCAGCCGTCATGAATGTTAATGGCGATCTCTGCAGGCACAGCAGCAGCAAAACACTATAAACTGTTTACATAAAAACTAATGCCGCGGTTTGTGTAAAAGCCACGGGCTGAGGCTTTGTTCATATAAATAGTCTCGGCTGACAAACCCTAGTTGTCCCATCATTCCTAGACATTCTAGACTGTGCATTGTATTGGGGGATCCCATGTTGGTTTATTTTAAGATGTCTTGTGTGAAATACAGAATTATGACATAAATCACCCTACAATAAAAGAGACATTTTTATTGAGGTGGTCTTCCACCTCAATCCGTAGATTTGACTATTGGCTTCAATAATAGTCTGTGGGAAATTGGGTTTTACTGCACCTTTTAAAGAATGTTGCTTATTATACTAATGGGCATAGATTGCATCTAACAAAGTAGAACTACTTAAGTATTGTATTTTTCAAGTAACTAGTCCTTTTTAGAAGTATTTATTACTATTATTTATCTGATGACTTTTCATTTGTGCTCGGTACGTTTTCAATGTAAATAGTAATACTTTTTACTCCTTACCTTTTGAGAACAGAGTTGTTACTTTTTATCGAATATATACATACACTTTATTTTGTTTGCGCAACAATACTGATCTACAAGAATTATTTTTACATTAGGCAATGGAGCCTAATGTAAACACCACTGAATGCATGGGCCATTATGTAATATGTATCTTTACTCTAACAAAGCAAGCTAAGAAATTATTATTTTCTGACACAAGTGGCTAATTTGAAAATATTTTTGAATACATGTACTTTTTACATTGACCTTGAAGTGGAACATTTTTGTAACAACAAGAAAAAAAAATAAATAGAAAGCCTGATCCAGGCACAGGACAGAGAATGCATGTACGTGTGCGCTGCAACGTGGTAGCAATGGTCGGCTATGTCTTCTAATTGACTCCATGAATTCGTTTGGACAAGCTCCGGTTACCCAACGCTTTCCCAACACCTGGAGTTTAATAGCAATAATAAAACAGCAATTATTATTATGCAGATCTCAAACGTAGATAGAGGCCCCCCAATGAGGCGAGGCGGAACTCAGAGAATGGTGTGTTTTGAGTGGATTATTGCTAATCTCTATAGTTTAATGTGGATAATTAATACATTTATGAATGGAGTGATAAATGAACTGCGCCGTCACGTTCGTTGGTTAATATCAGGCGCAGCGGGCCGGCAGCTCGGCACCATAGCTATGCTTGTTTTATGTGCCACCAAGGATCTTGCATAAAATCAATTAAACAAGAAAAAGAGAGAAATGAAATGCAGAGGCCAATTGCTATAATTCACACGTCAAAACAAGGAAAGCAAAATGATGTTTGTTGTGGATGTTGTCTAGAAAATTTCAATTGACATATTTTCCGCTCTATAGACAAGTTCGGGGATACTTCCGGTCTCTGAACGTCACGTCCGGTGCCATTTGTTTAGACGTGTTTTGGACTGTTTTACAATATGTCAATTCGGTGGGAACACACACCTACCTGTTATTTTAAAAGGATGGTGGTAACTTGCGGTGTGCTATTCCACACCCAAATGCTCCCGTGCGGATCTGTGACAAACGCATGATTTAATAATCAGTGCAACTGGTTCCATTTTCTCATTCCTTTTGGAACAACTAGTAGAAGCAGCCAGCCTATTGGTCCAGAAGAACATGTGACCACTCGGTGAGTAACTTTAAGTCGGATTTTGACTGTATTTCATCAATATTTATACAACATTAGGAACAAAAGGAGTGGTGTGATGTATAACTGGTCACAGGCCGACATCTAGTGGTCGGATTTTGAACTGGTGTGCGTTTTATGCGTTTTGTGTGCTCGGACCTCGGTCCAGTACCAGAGTCATCATAGGCAACAATAAGGCACCGGAAGTGACCTTAAGAACAGCGGGACAAAATGAGTCCCACCAGTGTTTTGATTACATCCACTGCCACAATCTTTCAAATGCCATTGTTGTAAATTGTGGATGAGTGCGCAGCAGAATCCCTTTCTTAAGAGGTTTGTACCCTATGTTCCAAAATCCCTATGTTCTGTAATCCATATGTTCTGTAATCCCTATGTTCTGTAACCCCTATGTTCTGTAACCCCTATGTTCTGTAATCCCTATGTTCTGTAACCCCTATGTTCTGTAACCCCTATGTTGTGTAATCCCTATGTTCACTAAAGTTAAGGTTTAGTCACAGTACTCGTTTAGTCACAGTACTCATTTAGTCACAGTACTTGTTTAGTCACAGTACTCTTTAGTCACAGTACTCGTTTAGTCACAGTACTTGTTTAGTCACAGTACTCGTTTAGTCACAGTACTCGTTTAGTCACAGTACTCATTTAGTCACAGTACTTGTTTAGTCACAGTACTCGTTTAATCACAGTACTCGTTTAATCACAGTACTCATTTAGTCACAGTACTTGTTTAGTCACAGTACTCGTTTAGTCACAGTACTCATTTAATCACAGTACTCGTTTAGTCACAGTACTCATTTAGTCACAGTACTCGTTTAGTCACAGTACTTGTTTAGTCACAATACTCATTTTGTCACAGTAGGCCTAGGGGAAAAGCCCTAATCCTCCCTAATTTTTCTGGAGTTAGGGATTTGGGAAGATAGGGAACATAAAGCGACACGCCTGCTGCCATATAGCATAGACACAGCAGTCACATTTAGAGAGCTCCATTTTAAAAGAAAACAGAGTTTCTGATTTAATCCTATCACTATCTCTCTCAATAAAGGATGAAAAAAATTACGAAAAGTAATTGTTACTGATTAAAATTGTAATGAGTAACTTGTAATTGTAAGGGATTACTTGATAAATATCCTATTATGAAATAACCTTGGTGAACTTCCTCAGTTACCTAGCACAGCAACTTACAATAACACCACCCGCGCACTCACAACCATCCCGAAAAAAAAAATCCCACGCCCACCATGTTCTGACAGCACCAATAATATGACATTCAGCCCCCAACAGACCGGCTGTGCATCCAAATGTCAGCTTGGCGACGCGCAAAATGAAAAAAAAAAAAAAACCTTTGCCAGCTCTGCCACTTGGCACTCCCGTCCTGCCTCACATCCAGACAGGAGAGTCACGATCGCTACGGAAATAGAACAATCTGCTTGGGTTTGATTCCTGTCACCTAGCTCCTTCTGCCGATACCCCCCTCCCCCACCACGGGAATTTCAGACGTAGGAGAGAATAAAACATCTAATATCCGAAGACAAATTGTATTTTTATTTGCTCATCACTGCCCACTTCCCACTACTAGCAGGCAGTGAAATGCCAGCTCGGTATCAATGATATCATTCATTTTAGGGCACTAAAGTACTTTATTGAGTCACACATACATAAATGTACAGTGAAATTCTTCCTCTGCATTTGACCTATCCCTGAGCAGCGATGGGCAGCCTCGGTAGGCATCCACGGTGCAGCGCCCGGAGGCCGACTCCAGATTGTGAGCCAGTGCCTTGGCCATGGGCCACTGACTGGAGTAGGTTAACTAGAGCATGGCTAAAGTGGTGGGGAAAACCCATATTAAAATGGACCTGGACTGGGAGGAGAAATCGGCCCAGGAATTTTTGATTAAGACCGGCCCCCATAATTATCGGAACACATCTGACATGAAATCGACATAGCTTATGTCTTATAAATGCACAAACGCTGTTGCCAAGGGGAAAAGGTGCACACTGTTGGTAAAAGTTATTGCTAAGTATGGCTGGAATGAATCCAGCTATAACTTAAACCTTTTCTCTCAACAGACAAGGGGAGTATGTAATATACAAGTACACACACCAACGCCGATGTCAAGCAGTAAATCTCTGTTTATTTCACAGAAGTCCTCATGTTTTAAAACCTTCGATCAACAGAGAGAGGAAGAGAGAGAGGCTCTCAACCAATCAGAATAGAGCAAAGGACTGTGGGTAATACATTTTGTCCAATAGATTAATAGTAGATTGCTGCTGTGGGAATGTCTAGATAACCTTTAATTCAAAAGCCTCTAAGAGAAATGAGAGAAAGGCCTTTGACTAGTGTAAATATATTTACTGTATAATAAATCATTATTAACACACACTTTTACTCAAATAACAATGTGTGGTGACTCAACGTTCAATTGTTTATTGGATTCAATGACCTACTTAAATACTTAAATAATCACGTCTTAGCTTGTGTTACGTTTTAGTGTAACGACTAATACCCTCCTCCAGGGTGCAGTGGGCCCAAGTGACCACAAGAGGGGGCCCAAATAGCGCCTACCGTCTACTGTGTTAAGGCCGCGGGTGAAATAGTGGGCCGCCGCCAGTCATTGTTACCACTATAAACAAAAA
>OMKY01058207.1:0-12611 GCA_900302395.1 Bregmaceros cantori | reverse complement strand
CCCCTTTAGCCTGGGTCAATTTGTCTCGCAATCACAGTCACGGCCACTAGGAACCGCCACCTTTACCACATACATGTGTGACATTACAGCTAGGGCAACTACGACTGATTATTCTACTTGTTTAAGGCAGCAACTAATGATTATTTTCATCATCGATCAATCTACCATTTTTACAGATTATTGATTCATCTGTTCTTTTTTTCCTTTAAAATCAGAACAATTTCTAGCCCTCGCAGCACTGGCCATTTCAACACTAACATTAATGATGACAGAAGAGTGGAAGATGAGAGCAAGCAAGAAAGGGAGTGAACGAGCGAGACAGAGAGAAAGCAAAAGAGAGAGAGAGAGAGAGAGCGAGAGATCGAGCTCATCATGTATAAAGCTGTAGCTAGGGCTGCTATGACCAATAAATCTATTCTGCAACTAGGGAGGTCAAAATTCAGTTAATGCATTAGTTGATTGTCATTACATTTTAATTGATTGACAAATCGATTAATCATTATCTTTTTTTTTTACTTAAATAAATGAATAGATTGAAGGTACAGAGAATCTTGGACCACCGGCTTCACCCACTCCATGATCTAATAACCTGTCGCATTTGTGGACGGATGTTGCATAACAGAAGGTGTGTTATACTGAGGCCAGTAAGATCCTGTGAACGTTTCCCATGACCGTTTTCCTCACTCATGTATATTTTTATATTGCGATTTTTAGGGGTGTTCCTGCATAAATACGTCTGTGATGCTCCGGTCCTTCTCTTGCAGAAACAACAAAATACATTTTCTCCTTGGGAAGGAGTTAAGAATTAATTAATTAGAAAATGTATACTACAATGCATACACTGCATGTCTGCACAAACAAAGAACAATTGCTGCGTCTGGGCCCATTCACCTCCAAGAGTGTCCAGGAATAAAAACACATAATATAAGACATTAGACTAAAATTAAAGTAAAAAAAAAACATTTCCCTTTGTCCCAGAATGGTTTTAATTCTAAAACTTTGACTTATGGCTGCACATAATTACAACATGGAGATGCAAAGGAGAGGCTCTTGCTCAAAAGCTGTGATGCTGGTAATGTCACGACTTGTAGCTCAGGCACAATAAACCGAGCACTGTAAACCTTTTGTGTCCCAATCTCATTAGGCTATATTGGTTGAACAGTGGAGGCTTCATCGTCTCCGGGCAATGTCCTGCTCCAGTTTAAGCAGCACCGATTCACTGGCCACCATGTTGTTAAAATGTACCCCGAGAGCTAGTTGCTTGAGAGTATTAACAACCTCACAGAGTTCATTATGAGTTTACAACTGGAGTCTGTGCCCAAGGCACTGCATAGAATCTCTGGCATTGACTTGACCTGCAAATACACTTATTGGAGCCTGTATCCTTCCACTGTACTTGCAGCTATGCTCAGAAACTGGATAATCATCTTTTTGCAAAGTCAATGCACATTTATGAATATGACTATTATGAATAATTTGCTTAGTAATAAACAAATAATGACTTCACCCACAACATCGAATTGCATTTATGTGGTTCAGCAAGTACAGAGTAAAAGAGTTAAAGTCTAAAAATATTAATAATAATAATCAACATTTTAATATTGTGCATAATATGTTGTGTATTTCTTTAGTGAAATAATGTACTTGGAGGGAATGCAGAACAATTCAAATAAATGAATGAAATGTCACTCTGTAACCAAAATATACCTTTTAGGATAAAAACTGATGAAAACATCAACAGGCATTTTCAGAATGAATCGTAAAAACGAGCTCTTCTTCTTTCCATTGCTAATAATGTTAACAAAATAAATCTAAAGATAAAACTAAATGGCTCAGGAAATAGTTGGTACAGGAAGTGTTAATCGGGATATCACAATTAATTATATATAATTTGAATGATACATTTTCCTTTGTACCTATACTGCCATTCGTGCCCTGAATGATGGCGAGGGTCGGAGGTAGAGGGTTTTTTATGAGCTTCTTCTGATGTGATTTTATTCTGTTGATCCTTTTGCCGTCTGCATTGTTCCTTTCTGTTATGCATATACCACGTCATCGTGTATATGTATATACTATGTCATGTCTTGAGGAACCTGCTCAACTGGCTGCTTCTGCAAAACAATTTGCTCTTTAAGCGACATAATAAACTTGAACTTGAGTATTTGACATTTTCAGACAAAATGTACCAATGTCGCCTACAAAAATGTTTAAGGCCAGACCAACGTGCAATGAAATGCTAAATAAAATGTATTTGGTTAATAGTTATTTATGAAAGGCATTGTGTTTTGAGATGGTTAACTTTCAAATTTAGCTAAATTGGCTTCACAGTAATTAAATATATTTAATAACAGCCCTTCACTTTTTTTCACACTTTATTTACAATTCCACCAAGTACCCAGCTATCTTGCCATCACAACACAATTTGTTTATCCCCACGGCAAAATAATGATCGAGTTTTCAATAACAATAGCATGATAATCTCATTTGTTGATCGTTTTCAGACTTCAGGTTGTGGGAGAGTTCAGAAACACAGGTAAAGAGAGCTCCATAATTACGCCTCCTGACCCCCATACTGTGGCTTGCCAGGAGTCGTCAGACGTCCAACACCTGGTCTCCCCAGAATAGCATTAAATCTACAACTAAAGCCATCGACCATTTTAGTATTCTAGCTAAATTTCCATTGATGGAGTAACTGGCTAAAACATGTTTTGTTTTTGCAAGGATATACAAGAGAAAATATGATGCTTCACTCTATACTCACTGACAAATTTGAGACTTTGTCTTAATTAATGCTATACTCAGCCCAAATATTCAAAAGACAAGAATTTGATTTAAGATCATGGAAGAAATTCTGACTTGAGCGATCACAGGTGGCTATGATTTAAACGTATGATATAATTTCTTTTTTTTTTCAATTTCCACTGTTATGGTTTACCTAGGTGGTATTCAATTATTTATAGTAGTATGATACGTATGCATTTTTAATATATATTAAGGTGTCTATTTACTTATGTATTTACCGAAATATAACAGCACCAATTTACCAATATTTATTCAGTCATACTGATTAATCAGTACGATTATAATTTATACCACTAAGATATGCACGCTAACTCAGTGGGCCTCTTCCAACCCCTCATTTTTCAATCAAGCGTTCTCACTTTACGTCCACACCATTTGTAGACGCGTCACCATTTGAGTTTTCTGCCTCTCTTGTTAACCCTCCACTACTCCCTCAAGGCAGACATTCGTTCGCCCAAATTGGGGGCACTTTATGTGAACGTAGAGATCTGCTTTTGATTATTGTCATCATTAGTTTGAGTGACATCAGTCAGTTATTTTATTTCGTTGTGATCTGTAAGTCTGCAAATTGGCATCCATCGCATGATGTGGTTTTGGAAGCTCCCGATTGTGTAATTTGTTCTGTCCAGTTTTGTTGTTCAATTTACACACACTGTAGAAGACTCGCAGTATTGGCAGTAGGGGTGCAACGGATCACGTTGATCCGAATTTCGGATCGGAACAGGGGGCACGGTTCGGATCATGCCTGATCCACGGACTAGGCGCGTGCGTGTGCGTGCACGGCGCACACCGCTCCGCTGCGCTGCGCTCCAGTTTAAAACACGACGATACAGCCCCGTGTAGCAGAAACGCGAGTGTATGTGTGTGTGTGCGCGAGCGTATGGCAGTGTGTTCTGTTTGATGGCACTATCCGTCTGTCATAGCGAGCGTGTGTGTGTACGCGAGCGTGTGTGTGTACGCGTGTGTGTGTGTGTGTGTGTGTGTATACGCACACAAGTTTGTGTGCCCGTGTGTGCGTGCGCGCGCGGTCACAGCTTAATTCAACAGTTTTTAATAAACAAAAGACAAACTTGTGTTTTTATTTTTGTCGTCTTTTTTTGTTTTCTTTTTTTTTGCGATGATCCGAAAAAATCCGTGATCCGTGAGCTCTGATCCGAGGATCGGTCCGAACCGTGAGTCTCTTGATCCGTTGCACCCCTAATTGGCAGTATTGTGGATTTCAGCCTTGTTGTATGGCAGACTTTGCTTTGATGTAAGAAGTTGTTCTTTCCAAATGCAGTCACTTCTCTAGTTCCCTTATTCTTTCAGTGCTCCAGACATCTAGATGTCCGACAGAACTCAGAACTTCTAGCAAAAGATGTTAAGAAGTTAGAAATTAGAAAACTCTAAATCACTATTATAAAGTATTTGTTGTGTTCACATAAGTGCATATATTTTTAGTATTGGTGCCGAGAGAGTGTTAACACTCAGGGACCTAGTTACATGAAAATAATTAAAGTGAACTATTTCTACAAGACGTCTGTGATGGTCCAGTGGTCATCGTCAGGCGCGGGGCAAACTCGAGTGTGCGCCGTCTAAACGCCTGACCCCGATGTGTCTGGTGGCTACACACGCAGAAACTGGCACACGCGACCCACCGCCAAAACACACACAGACCGAAATAGGTCATGTGGACACGCTAGCAAGCACAGCTAGCACAACCAGAAACAAGTTCACACATTATCCATCTTAGGATTCAATAGGACACACCTATGTTGGCAGATGGGATGAGAACTTGGAGAAGACAACAACTCAAGTTCCATGTCGTGTTTAACCCTTTGAGTGGCAACATTTTCGTACTAAGAAATTTGCAGTGATGTATTATATTTCGTATTATATGTACAGTATACTTAATGTAAAAGAAATAATGATACATATAACAAAGAGTACCTCTACTTTCTATGTATGTTGATTTGTATGTCATTGTATATAAAAAAAACAAAAAAAACAAAAAATGTTTTGGAATGGCGTCTTTGGGGCTGGCTTAAAAAAAAGAAGGTGTCTTTGCCAATGCCATCATAAGATATGTTTGATAAAAAAAACATGAATATGAAGAAAATAAAATATTATCTAATCTAATATAATATATCATTTAATTGTGTTCAATTTTAGTTATGTTTTAATTAGAAATCATCAGTTAACTCCAGCACGGACCAAGATGTGGTGCATGCTGCTACTTGACGGTCAAAAGTGGTACTGCACCCGCATCCATTTTTATTTTTATTTTTTTTGCAAATAACGTAACAATAGCAATAACGCGTCTTTGGCACTGAGCTACACTATTCAAAAAAAAGTGTCTTTGCCACCGAATGGGTTAATATCAGATTTGGATTAACCAGGAAGAGTTAGAATCAGCGGCATTATATTTGTTGCCGACTAACAATAAGTCGACTAAACATTGCACCCATATTGCTTCATGGTTTTAATGATTTCAAAAATAATCTAAATATGAATATGCAATATGGCGAATTAAAATGAATCTTGAATCTTTATGACAACTGAAGTCCATCTGATGGTAGTGGAATCAGCCATCATCCAATTATAATCATAATCAAAAATGCAGTGCATCCTACTCATCCATAATGGATAGGTGACAATCGATTTTTGAATCTCCACTGCCAATGGCTGCTGCATAATTCCACTATAAGCCTAGTCCCCACTCCCCGCCATACCATAATTCCTCATTAAGCCTAGTCACTGTAAAGGACAATAGATGGAAAAATAACACAACTAAATCAGATGTAACCATCTCTCAGTAGTCGTTTTCCTAATGAGAATGATTAATTGAAGTACCTGCGGCCCTTCAAATAAACCAATTAATTTATTCAAATGAAAGTGGGAAATAAATCCGTACAGAGGATGAATAACAGACCGCCTGGCAAAACGAACATCTTCCACAGTTTGAATATCTCCTCGTGTCCTGTCGTCTGCCAGCCAGACGGAGGCACCCGCCCACCGCCACACTCACACAATGCGAGAGTGTGTGTGTGCCAGACACTGCAGACTCACGCCCCAACTCAACAGTATGGCAGCATCCGATAGGAGAGAACAACAAAAAGACGGGTGAACGGGAGGTGGGTGGGGAGGGGGGGGGGCACAAAGATGGGAAGGATGGCACTCGTATCACTGATCCGTTGGTGACTTCAAACAAGCGCAGAGCGCATATTGTACGCATGCCGTACACCCACACTGCATGTGTACGTGACAAGAGAGATGGTGGGACAGATGAGGAACATAAAAACAGGGGAGTAGGGGGGGGCGCTTGCACACAGACGACAGATGAACACAGCGAGGAGAGAGAGAGACAGAGACGGATAGACCGAGTGACAGCAATCCAGTAAGAAACAGAGAGATGAACAGACTAACAGAGAAAGGGGAGGAGAGAGAGCGAGAGAGATATACAGAGACGTAGGCGACAGACAGACAGACAGACAGGCAGAGAGACAGAGTGATGAACTGAGAGGCAGACAGACACATAGGGCTAGGGAGTGAGAGAGACATACAGACAGACAGGACAATTTGTCCAGCAAAGGAAAGAGAGGAAAGATGAGGCGAGAGTGATGCATATATTGGGAGGAGGGAAAGGGGACTGGGAAGCTTCACAGAGCAAAGGAAGAAGGGTTGAAACCGCAAGGGGGGGGGGGGAGAGACAGAGAGAGAGAGAGAGAGACAGAGACAGAGAAAGGTTATCTGTAAAAAATGGATTACTTTCAGATTAGTGTGGTGAGCAGCAGCATAGCATGCTTGACAAGCTTATATGCACTGCACATACACACGCACACACAAGGAAGTTAAAACATCAAAGGGTTGTTGCGAAACATGGAGGGGTATAGATTTGTTCGAATACACCCACGACAGATGTGCTTGTGAGCAAGCACACAGACACACACACACACACACACACTAGCGTGTACGATTGACGATATATTTGTGCATACACACAATCCAATTTCAGGGCCAGGCCCCTCAGATCCCGTGACCGAAGCTTCCAGTAAAATACATTTGCAAGTGTGATGCAAGGACGCTCATTGGAACCATTGAGAAACACAGACAATCACCAACTCATGATGCAATGGCCAAAAAAAGCACAAGCCAAACTCTTTAACCGCTCATCTCTTTCAACTAACAGAAGAAATTCCCAGGATTTGCATATAGGTAGAATGGTACTGCACTTGGTGGCTGGGACCAATGTCATTGCAATATTTGTGAAAAGCTGTGTCTAACTTCCTTGAAGGGATAGTGGGTATGTATCACTCTTAAAATGCAGTTATTAAGAGACATACTGCCATTTCAACACTAGGTGCGTTATGGTTAAAGCTTTCGAATAACAAAAGAAGAATATGAAGCAAATAATCAAACATTAGCGTAAAAATTGTAATGAGTTCTTGTGTGATTGACTAAATTAGTTCAAGGGTTCAAGGGTTATTTTATTTGTCTCTAATCAGATTTGTTTTGGAGCACAAGGTTCACCGTTGCAAAAAACAAACAATACAGCCGGAAAACATGCAACTACATTGAGGTCAGCAGATTGGTAGATCAAAAGCTAAAAAAAAAAGAATATAACTAGAAGCACTCAGAGATTGCAAACCTGCGCCGTAGTGGTACAAAAAAAATAGTACTTTTAGTGCTAGAAGCATGTGTGGCAATCCATTATCAATATAAGTGTTCCTAGAGTAGTAGCCTGGTGAGCCAGAACCAACACGTCGCCCACACATCGCTAGACGTTTGTAATAGTTAGGAAGCTGACGCTGTTGGACCTAAGCAATCACTCAGATTTTTACATGGAAACGTCTCATTGACCCCACGCACTAACCAGGTTACTTTCCATCAATCTATCTGTAGGTGTTGGTGATTAAGTACGTTTATGTTGCTTAGTGCAGGCACGGGATGTCACTACGGAGAACAGGGATTGTTCACACATTAATAATAATGAATTATGGCACAAATTGGAACTTAGTGCACATCGACACAGAAGGGGGCGCACATTCACAGTGAATCCAGGTCAGCATCATCCAGTGTAACCATGCCTCATCTTGCACCTCTTCAAGATGTGCGACATCCGAGAGTGTGAACTCCTCGCGACCCATCCACTGATTTACAGCCTTGTTGTGTCTGTGGGCATGGATCCACCAGTGCACATTGAAGCGCTGGCTCCAATGTAGTGCTGGCCCTGACCCAACAGCACGAGCATATCTCTTGGCGATAGTGGTCCGACTTTCAATATCCCAACCAGCTTTTTTCAGAGGGATTTAAAAGGGTGTACTGTGTTGAATTCCAGTGGACATGTGATTATAGACAGAGTCTAAACAATTACCCAGAATTCCAAGAAATCACTGGGAACTGTGCATGTGTACATGAACTGTGCATGATTAATTAATAAATCAATTAACCGATTGAAAACATTTAATCAATTCATGTTCTCACCAAACTATTTATTCAGAATTTGTACTATAATATATTTGATGCATGTGTGCACGCTGGGCCAACATCACTACCTTCCGTCCATAGTTAGTTCATAATGTCCCAAAGGCTTCAAAAGCCCATAATCAGGGGTTAATTTCAGCCGGAACACGCCGGAACAGGATCCGGCACCTCCTCATTTTGACCCCGCAGTGTTCCGGGACCTATTTGGGCGGATCCGCCACCTGTCGTGACATATTTTTGAAATTATTATATATTAAAAATGTAAAACGATACATTGAAATACATTTCGTTGAAGTTGGCTGAACACACACAGTGCGGCAGCCACACTTGCTGACTGAAGCGTCTGCACAGACACACACACACATATGACCACAGCGACAAGACTATGTATGGGGCTGCCTTGGTGTAGCGCCTTTAACCGCTACGCCATGGGGCCAGCCATGCCAGAACACTGTGCGGTCTTACTGTGTGTTCAAACCAAGCGCGAATTGGGCTTCCAGAGCGAATAAATTTCATGTAAAGTAAACGGTTAGCAGCCAATGTTCGCCTGCCACCATGAGTACATGTGTGAGTCTGTGCGAGTCTCTGCTCCGACAGAAGTGCATTTAGTGAGGAGTGCGTGTTTCGGTCCGCGCACACACACTCCTCTCTTTCACACACATTTCTCTCTTCCTCTCTCTGTCACACACACACACACACACATTTCTCTCTTTCTCTTTCACACACTCATCTCTTTCTCTCTATCTCTTTCACACACACTTTTCTCTTTCTCTCTCTCTGCAGCGAGGGCTTCGCTCCGGCCGGGGCATGAGAGTGCGTGTTTGCGTCCGCTCCACCCGTAGAGAGTAGAGTGTGGGAGCTCTCAGAGGGGGTGACGGGTAGCGTGGGCGCTATTACGAGCCAGCCGGGCGGGTGTGGTCCCTTCCGACATATGTGTATTGTTTTTATTAATATTAAAGATTAAACCACAAATTAGTTCCTTTAATGTTACGAGTCGGCACATCCTAGTTAATGCTTTTACTGAATTGGTCAAACGTGGCGACGTGTTTTGATAACTGCAGTACCTCGGACACGCAGACTCGGAAAGTAAATGTAACGCAGCATATCATTGTCCGGTCCTGGGGAGCGGGAGGATGACAATGAAGAGCCGCCGCACAAACAGCGAGGCTAGCAGCCGGTCACGGGAAATAATCCCGCTTCATCTGTCAGCTGACAAAGCATACATTTGTCAGCTTGATTTTCACCAGCAATTTAATGATGTCTTGGATATAAACGTTTAACTACAAAAACAAAACTACATTCCTAACATGTTCCCTTCTTGAGTGTTCTTTTTGACCTGCAATCACCAATAATACAATTAATAAAATGAAAATGTAAATGAAAAATGTGATCATGACATTGACAAACTCTGGGTTGGGTTGCTCACTAGGTATATGTCCATGTACATTTGATTTGCAATGTGGCACGGTACCAACAGGTGCCGCAGTTGACGAAGGTCTGCACAAATCCTTGATGTTGGTTTACTACTTGTAGAAAAAATAAACAATAAATCATAAGTGCCATGCCAGTCAGATCACTTCCAAGTCTAACCCGTCTGTCAGGTTACAGGCCTGTCCTCAATCATGATTTAACAAAACTATATTCATAGTCAGGTAATAGCCAGCTTTACACACCCTTAATGTGGTATGTCATTGTGATTTCACAATAGGCGCACAATCAAAGCCAATGTTTACTTAAGTGCAAATAATCATTCACAGCCCCAACATCAGAAGAATAGGGCTGCAACTAACGATCATCGTTCGGTTTCAAAGCAAGTTTACACAGCACAAAACACTATTAGTGATTATGAGACTGGCCCTCTGGCGCAGTAGGTTGGACTGCTGCTGCACCCAGCCCCATTGTAGTCTTGAGCCTGTGCACACGCAGCGCCGTGAGAACACTTCCCCTCGCGGTCATATACTGCAGGTCTGCTTGCCCCCATTGTCACAAACAGTGTTAAGAAAATGAGAAAATGGCGCTTGGGCTGAAAAAATAGCTAATAAAAAAGAAATACACTGATTACATACGTTTTTATTCTTGCTTCTGTAATGCATATCCATTTGCATTTTGCATCTTAACAAAAACTTTCCTAAGTTAATTCATATTAAACTCAATGTTGATTATCTAGGGAAGTAAATTAACTTCAATGTCTTATTTTCTCTCACGCATTCATAATTGCCTTTAGCAATTATATTTTCTTTTTTTAAAGTTAGCAAGCTCCGTTTTTCATTCTTTATTGAGAGCGATAGTGACAGGATTAAATCGGAAACTGGGAAGGAGAGTCAGGGAGACTTTGCAGTCTCATCCCTCTCTTTGCCAGAGAGGGATGTGAACCCGCAATCTTGGCACTTATCTTAGCAAAAACATCAGTTACGTATATTTGTTCCATTGACGGGATTTTTTGTAGAACACTGGAATACTATAGTCAGCTGGAACCATGTGTGCTCCGGATTCCCATGTAGTTATCATGAGCCGTGAGCAATATAATTATATTTATAGTCGTCTTATTGACCCCTTCTAAACAACATGCAAATGATCATGCCATTATGCTGTCAATAAAATGCTGAAATATCTCTCAATCAGTGCATCTACTAGTACTGTGGTATGAAGACAAGATCAGACAACATCTATGATTTATCTACCAGCTTGACAGTGGCATGGAGTGGTGCAGTGCCAAGACAAAATGAAAACTGTGAATGTTATTCATGTGTCGATGAGGATGACTCAGGGAGTCACACGCTCAGGGAAACTACAGTTAGCCCCATACAGGGCATTGGAAATGAATTTAGAGTAGAGGCACAATAATTCGTTGATGAATCGAGTATACAAATAATCCAACTAATCTATTAGAATCGATAATCGATAATTAATTTAATTATTGTTAAAAGTGTGGAGTTTTTTTTTGCTGTAGTATATGCAAATTTGATATTAATCAATCATTTCTGAAAATACTAAATATTAAAATGGACATAATAGATACAATTTTTAAAAGATGAATATGAAAAACATGCAAACCATCAAAGTATCAACAGTAAGTAACTTGATTGCTTGTACATTTGCCGTTTAAAAATAACCAAAGTTGGAGTTCCGGTGAAGATGGCGTCCTAGGTGGCAGCAGTCTTAGGGAGCTCCCGTCCCACTTTGTTACTACGCCTGTTTAACACCACTCTTTGGTTGTTATTTTTACTTTTTAAAATGTCTAAGACTACTGGTCACTAGGGCTGGGAATCGATCCGAATTCCCTAGATCGATCCGATTTCGATTCACAAGGTCACGATCCGATTCGATCCACGATTCGATTCGATCCGATTTGATATCGATCTATTTACAGACATAATGGAAATAAATACTGTCCAATAGACAAAACGGCCCCATGTGTTGGTGATTGTATCTGTCTATGTGTAAGAGAGACACAGAGAGAGAGAAGAGTCAAGTATCAAGTATTATTTTGAAATGTAAGTAGCATAACCATGGCAGAATTAACAATGACCAGAATTAAATAACAATGACCAAATAAAACATAACATATTGGAAAACTTCAAGCACCCCCTGCCCACAGTCTTTTAACCAGAGACTCGTGAAATGACATACAGGAGGTTGCTCATGTAACAGATGGCTTAATTGAAAAAAGAAGTCAACATCACACCGAAGCTATATTCCTAGCTGTATCTACACACACACACATTACAATTTATATTAGCATTATTGTTATATATATACACATTATAATTTATATAATTGTTGTTATATATACACACATTATAATTTATATTAGCATTATTGTTATATCTACAACACGCTTCGTTCAACAGGTTTCGTAGCGTTCTATCTAAGTATTTCTATGCTTTAATGCCACGCCCACTCGTGACACATCACGCTTCTTCATCCGGTTACCAAACAACAACACTTGGCGTTTGCCATGTCGGAGGCTAAACTCAACATCCATTGTGTGGATGGTTTGGTTTCCGTCAAAGTGAATACTTCAAAACCGGCAGAGAGAACGTCACACTGCGAGTCCTCTGCTGCTGCTGCGGGTCTCTGCAGCGTATTGAATGTCTGTGTTCAGCGCTGCAGACTCGCTCGGTAACGCGGTGTTACCGAGCGAGTCTGCAGCGCTACTTAGCACCCGCTCCGCCGAACGGAGGAAGGTGAAGTTGGCTCCACATTCGCCCAACTGATCGATAAGGCACGCGTCGAATTCGATGGGAATTTCACACAAAATGCCTTTTCAAGTGCGGTTTGGCTCGATGAGGTATGTTTAGCCAGGTCGCCGTGGTGCCTGGCTATGTGGTTTCGGAGATTGGTGG
>OMKY01058203.1:0-10022 GCA_900302395.1 Bregmaceros cantori | reverse complement strand
GAAGTCCACCAAATATATTCTTTATAAACTATATCTAAACTTAACATTGCAAAATATAAGGAACTTTAAGAACGAACAGAATTTTTGCATTCCAAACCGGTTCAGGACGGCTATTTTGGTGGCGGAACGGTTCCGAGAACGAAAACGTTAAACATAGGCCTGTCTGAACCGTTCGGAATGGAACATTTTATGGAAATGTGACTCGTAGAGTCACGCCTCCATTGTCCTGATTGGCTACAAGCTGTGACATCATTGGATGTCCCCTCCCATCAGCTATATATCGGTGATACTTCCTGATGGGATTGTTCGGCCATGTTTTCCTGCTTAGCTCATAGCTTAGCTTAGCTAGCCGATACCCGGCTAATGTCCAGTATAGCTTAATAAATGAACCCTTTAGACATATTCTTGTGTCAAGACTGGTCATTTCCTCTACGTGGACACCTTATCTGAGCTGCCATTACACCCTGTCTATGATGTTTGTGGGAGTCTGCGGCTCTGAAAGGGCTAAAGAGGCTGTGTCATCTCTCCAGCTGGTAACTGAAGATGTAACTGTGTTGTGCTGTGTCATCTCTCCAGCTGGTAACTGCTGGCTGCAGCAGGGGAAGAACGGCCGCTGTCAGGTGCTCTACATGCCAGGCATGAGTCGTGAGGAGTGCTGCCGGAGTGGGCGTCTCGGCACGTCTTGGACGGAGGAAGATGTGCCCAACAGCACGCTGTTCCGATGGATGATCTTCAACGGTGGAGCACCCAACTGCATCGCATGCAAAGGTGGAGGTTGGCTTTTATTTTAAAACGTTTTTCTTTGTTACTTTTGACCTCGGCAATTTTCAACGGGTTTTAAAAATCCACAATGTGTTCAGTATAAATGATTTGTAAAATTAACAATTTTTTAAAAGGCGCAGGGCGGGGTGATATGATTCCTTTTCATATTTCACTATCTTTGCATGTAGCAGAAAAATGTCTAATCCGATTATTGAATTATTTAAAACAGCCATTTCTTTTTGATAATCCTATTTTTGCCAACGCGATCAATTCAGTGATCAATGAAACAATTAATTGCTTACAGCTCTTAGCCCTATTAATCTGCATTTTGGAACATTTTCATCCAGATGTGAAAAATCCAAAATGTAAATTGCTCTGAATTGGAAATTAAACTCTGGGCATCCTAACTGATCATTACACTCTCCCACTGCTGCCAACACCTGCTGCTGGCGTCTTCCGGGGACCGTGGAACCGCCGGCAGAAACATGTGACAACGTAGACTGCGGACCCGGCAAGCGCTGCAAGATGAACCGCCGCAGCAAGCCCCGGTGTGTGTGCGCCCCCGACTGCTCCAACATCACATGGAAAGGCCCCGTGTGTGGCTCGGACGGAAAGACCTACAAGGACGAGTGTGCGCTGCTCAAGTCCAAGTGCAAGGGACACCCGGACCTAGACGTTCAGTATCATGGAAAATGTAAAAGTATGTTGATGTATTTACACACTTTGAAGATGACCAAATACATAGCACAAACAATTATTTAATATGATTAAGAGTAACAGACTTGGTTTAAAAAACATTTATATTTAAAATAAGTCAAGTAACCGAACAATCATTTTCTTGATTTTTAGAACATCATATTGAAATTAAGTTATTGGATGAGCTTTTTGATGCGTAACTTCGCAGCCAAAGAAATGCAGTGATTAAAATTGGTCAGAATTTGCTGCAGTCCAGGTTTTACAACAGCAGAAGGACTGCAAAGCACTTTCATGGTTACATACACTCAATGTTGATCTGTGCTGGGTATGATGGGATGTATACGTGACTACGCGCAGAAAGCCTTCTAACCATAGCACTTTGTATGTCCCTCCCCACAGAAACGTGTCGTGATGTGCCCTGTCCGGGCAGTCTGTCATGCGTGGTGGATCAGACTAACAATGCGTATTGCGTCATGTGCAACCTCCACTGTCCTGATGTCACCTCGCCCGACAACTACCTGTGCGGAAACGACGGCATCACCTATGCCAGTCCCTGTCACCTACGCCGCGCCACCTGCTTACTGGGCCGGTCCATCGGCCTGGCCTACGAGGGAAAATGCATCAGTGAGTCATGCATCAGTGCAATTTCATTCACCCTAGATGGTGCTGCACATACACACCAGGAACATGTCACTCACCACCCTCGACAGCCAAGAGATATAAATGGGTGAACAAATTGATAGATGAAGGGTGAGGGATAGAGATAGACAGAGGAAGAGAGAGAGACAGAAAGATAGAGAATTGGTTAATGAGTAGTTAATGACTCTAAAAATAATTTAATTAAAAAATATATGTGCAAGCATACAAGATTTATTACAAAGGGTTGCAAAGTGAATTGCAGATTGAGAAGGTGAGAGAGGGAAAGAAAGGTTGAGTGCAAGAGATGGAGGAATGAAGGAGAGGGAGAGAGTAACGCAAGGGTGAGGGAGAGAAAAGTAAAGACGGAGATAGAGAGAGAGAGGACAGACAGATAGATAAGTACGGGTAGAGACAGACAGAGAAAGAATAAGAAAGACTCCAGGAAGGACAGAAAGACACAGAAATGAGGACATAGAGAGAACGAGTGTGAGAGGGGCGTGACATGAGGGAGTTGGAGACAGAGAGAGCATGAGAGAGAAATTCAGAGGAAAGCGGCGGCGATATAAACCAATGCCTCCTGGACGGGTCAAATAAAGAGCACCGGAGAAAGATGTTCTCTATCAAAGAGCAGATCCTTGATACGGAGTCTCAACACGCCATGCATTTGAGATAAAGCACAACGCAGACATCGCGGTTGGAAGCCATTCTCGTAAAGCCACACTACTTTGGTTGTGAATCTGTACTATATACACACACACACACGAGTGAACTCCCCCCTCCTAACCCCAACCCTGTACCAGGTACAGATCAAATCAATCATCGCGCTAGTCCTCGAACTCAGGGACCCAACGGCTTGCCGGTGAGCTGATGTCAAGTGTTTCTTAGTGCCAACATTCCACTAAAGAGGCGTCCCCACGCGCTCCTGCAAGGAACCAGCAACCTTTTATTGTTTCCTGATGTCCCCCCTCCCCCTTTCCCCTTCCCGGCCCCCATGCACCTCCAACCCTCACCTCAAAAGGAATACGCTGGAGATCAGCCAGTTGG
This sequence comes from Bregmaceros cantori, assembly GCA_900302395.1. Classification (NCBI taxonomy): domain Eukaryota; kingdom Metazoa; phylum Chordata; class Actinopteri; order Gadiformes; family Bregmacerotidae; genus Bregmaceros; species Bregmaceros cantori. The sequence goes on along the minus strand of OMKY01058203.1, from coordinate 6,881 downwards.
TTACACAGTAATATATTAATACTTCTCCCCCAGACATACGCACGGGTCTGTGCAGAGGTCACACACAACGAGCATTTTCCTCTTGGGGCTGCAGCGATCTAACGTGCATCATTCTTTACCTGTCACCTAGAATGTAGGGAAGCTATGTCTCTATTATACACTGAGCTGATTCCATAACCAGCGGCCGAATAATATATGCACTTAAGCATGCACGTTTATCATTGCGTGTGTTGCATACTGCACATGTTTGTGTGAGCATGCGTGTGTTTACGTGTGCAATTGCTCGGATGCAGAGTGCAGAGGTGTATGTGTGTGTGTGTGTGTGTGATGTGCATGCGTGCATGTGTGTATACACATATGTGCATCTGTGCAAGCACAGGTGTGTTTCTGGGTGTCTTTTTGCAAACATACGTGTGTTTGTATGTGCCTGCGTGTGTAGCTTTAAACCTTCTCCAAGTGTCCGTGCGAGAGCAGAGCGCTCAAACACGTCGGGTCCTTGTGGACGACGAGCCTAGCAACGGGTCGAGCAGCATCCAAACAGGCCGCCAAACACAGCGAGCAGCCAAACGGCGGCCGTCTGTCTCGCAGCTCGTCTATGGCCACAAACACTAGAAAAACATACACAGCACGGTTACACAACAACAGCTCCAACGGACCAAGGACTTTTCTAGACTTCCTTTATTCCATAACGATTATTAATATAGTTAACTTTATTTTATTTCTTTTTTTGTATGGGCAAAAGTGATACAGCCTATGATTAGATGTGACTTTGAAGCAGCACATGTCAGCTTTTTGTTAACGAGTGTTAATGCCAGTGCTAATCCCAGAAAATATTAAATTCCAGGAGAGAATTAAACTGAAAATGTATCAAGAACACTAAACTCTGGAATCTGTGATCCTGCAGATGGTGCCACCTTTCTCTTCATCATTTAATAACAATTAATTTATCATTAAACTTCCAAAGGAATGCTCAAGAAGAAGTCTTTTTTTTTAGAATGTAGGAAATTTTAACCATATATTTTCCTAGGAAGCAGAGATCTTCGTCTTTATATCATGAGCTATTGCGGTCATTTCTTGAGTCATTTCTTGGTTAATGGTTGGCGCTGAATTGCATGAAACGGTTAATGACAAGTTGAATTAATGAGACTGACTAATGTTACTATTATAATATCACTTCATATTTTTGCCTGAAGAAACACAATACATTTTACCTTTGAATTCAATGCATATTTTCTCCAATCCTTGACAAATTATATTTTGATACCGAACTGGATTTGTACCTCAAAACACATAGATATGGAACTGTGAATTTTGTGTACTGTTACACCCCTAGTGTATTCACGCGTATCAGGATAATGTAGGCATGACATTATCAGTTCCATTTCACTGGGATCTAAATATGTCATTGCGTTTTTTGTTTTTTTTCAGAGGCCAAGTCGTGCGAGGACATTCAGTGCAGCGGGGGAAAGAAGTGTTTGTGGGACACCCGCATGAGTCGCGGACGGTGCGCCCTGTGTGAGGAGGCTTGTCCCGAGACGTCGCGGAGCGGCAGCGGAGGCAGTGACGGGGCCGTGTGTGCAACTGACAACACCACCTACTCGAGTGAGTGCGCCATGAAGCAGATGGCCTGCTCGCTCGGATTGCTCCTGGAGGTCAAGCACACAGGATCTTGCAATTGTAAGTAAAACAAAAAAACAAACAAACAAACAAAAACTGTGGATAACACCGAGGAAGGCAGAGAACAAGAGGGTTGGAGGGTGAGAGAGAAAGATCAAGAGAGAGAGAGCGAGAGTGGGTGGTGGAGGAAGATGTAACAACCACAAACTAAGCCAATCGTTCGACTCAGCTCCCCTCCCCCGTCATCATCCTCTCTCCCCCTTCTCGCCTCAAAAGACAATTTTTTTGGTTTCTATATCTGTGAAGCTTCTCTGACCCACACTGCTGCCACCGACTCAAAGCAACACATCAATCTCCTCTTACCCCTCCCCGCACACACACACCCAAACCCAACCTTGATTCCAGGCCCCCGCCCCACTCTGCTCATTCCCTTCCCTAGCATCTCCCCATCACCCAAACATGATGACCTTGCATGCCAACTTTTTTGTTATTTTTGTATTTTTTAATTTTTTGTTTTGCTCCACAAATGTGTCATTAGCTCAAATTTAGTAAACAACATACATCCTTAGCAGTCATGGCATATTTGCCTTAGCTGTCCATCACTAACCGATTAGAATAACATAGCTTTCACAGCTGTTACGCCTTCCACAACCTGACTATAAATAAATGTAAAAGATTCCATGCCTGCACACGATTTATGGATGCACAAGCCTAAACAACCAAATCAAGATTAACATCTGCAAATTGAGGTTAATGTTACTTTTGATTACCGTGCTACATACTAACATGCTAACAGCTGTCAGGTCGTGAAGTGTTTAATCTTCAAAGGGATGTGCATCCGTCACCCATCCCCGGCAACAAACCATACTGAACGTTTAACAGCCAATTCTGTCATACAGGGCAGGCTGTAATTGAGCGTGAACGAAGCAAATTTTGGGATGAACTGCGCCTGCTTTTATTTGATAACAAGAAGAGATGTCAACAGCATTCTAGTCATTGTAATGAAACCTTCCAGTGTTTCTCAGGGGGTAAATGACAGAGAGACACATTACAGCATAGACTAACAATAGTGTTAAATTCCCTCATGTCAGAATAAAGAATAAATCACTAAAATGTAATGATAGAATTAAGTATATGTGGAACAGAATTCCTATTGATGGAATAGCTTGCAAATCATAACATGTTTTCTTTTTACTTGCCATGTCAAAGTGTCCCTTCAAACTTCCAGCAGTTTCATTTTTCTTGTGTGTTAGTGTGCTAGCAGCCTTCCATGCCAACTCATGCTTTTTTGATTTGACTTTTTTTTACATGCTTTTGTTGTGGTTGTATTTCCTGTGTCTTTGCTTTTGCCTGTGACTGTAGTCAATCAAATCAAATGGAATGCACTGCATATTTTGACGCCACACTGCCAAAAAGACAATTACTGCTTGCGACCAGCGCGAGAAGAGGTAGTAAATGAAGGTGGGAGGAGGGTGGAGCTGCTAAACACTACATTTTTAGTCATTTTCATTTTTGCCTTTGATACATGCACCAAGTAGATGCTCCAGTTCACCCATATAGCGTTTGATGTGATTGTCATCAGTGTTGCCACAGTTACTTGTAAAAGTAATCTGACTACTGATTACTGAATACTCCTCTTGAAAGTAGAGTAACTAAGTGGACTGATTTAGTTACTTATAGATTCATTTCAAGTGCCAACACTTCTTAAAAAGACAACTAGTTCTAGTGTGCAACTATTTTTTTCTTAACTTCACATCACACAAATAATCCACCAAAAATGTTATACAATCTTAATAATCCATTGTTTTAGCATTAAAGGTAAGGTAAATGAGGATTATTGTGAAACAAAGTAAAAAAAAAGTAAAGGGTAAGTAACTTCAATCTGAATCCTGCTTTGGAAAAAGTAATGTGTTAGATTAGTAATTACTGGACAACAGGGTAAAATGAAAAAGTTACTGTAACTTCTTACCGTTACTGACGACACTGACTGTGATAAGGACACCCTCCTGTCCACCTGCAAAGATAATGACAACCTGCAAACATAATTACCAAGGCTCTCATGGACTTGTCTTGTGTGAACAAACTCTTAATACTAATATGCTACACATCCCTAATACTAGCCCTTTGTGCTGTAAATCGCCGAAACAAATCTGTAGTTTGGACCTCCTCATTCGAGTATATGAAACAAGACAGAAAGATAATACTAGTCACAGAACAGAGAGTGTCATTCACAAGTAGCCCCCGATTTGGGTCCTTAAAAGGAAGTACGTTTGAAACCTAAATTAACAACATCGCGCACAGTGTACGGAAGGAGAGCAGATTAAATTAGACCAGTGTAATTAGCTGCTTCATGGACCAAGGAGAATAGTCAACTGCCTAATTTGACTAAATTATGTTTTTTGATGACATGCAGATTAAGACTGTGTTATTCAATGGCCTAGGCTGACCCTTTGATTTCCTGACTAGAAATGAATAGAATGAGTTCACTGGCTGCTGTTCATTGAATGCGTCATCCAAAGTTTGGCCACACCCCCACACTAAATGTGTGTCTGATTATTTACAGTTATCGTGACTATGGATGAGGATGTTTATGCAGTAAACAAAATGTTTTTTTTATAATCTTCAAAGTAATCACCCATTGCTTTTATTACTGTTTTGCACACTCTTGGCATTTCTTTCATGAGGTATTCACTTGTAATGGTTCTCCAACAGTCTTGAAAGAGTTCCCAGAGATGCTTAAAACTTTTTATGCGATCCAAACCAACTTTATTGGATTCAGATCCAGGGATGGGAGGACCATCATAACACTCCGCCACTCTTGTTCTTGGTCAAATACCCCTTACACAGCCCGGAGGTCTGTTTGAGTTTATTGTTGGGTTTTTAAAAGAGAATTGGTGGTCGAACTAAACACAGACTGGTTAGGATGGAGTGTTGCTGTGGTAGCCAAGCTGGGTGTGCCTCTAGCATGAATATAGTGTCACCAGCAAAGCAGCCCCATAACTAGCCCTCTTCCATTCTTCATGGTGAGAACCAAACATGTTGGAAAAAGCTGATAGTAGAGATGATAGTGGCAATAGTGATGCCTCTAAAGGTATCCTAAGTACTCTACACAGTTAGTCTGGCGAGCCAGAACCAACGCATCGTCCACGCATCGCACACCGATAATCGTTCTAATCGTGTGCGATGTGTGGACAATTCGTTGGTTCTGGCTCGCCAGGCTACTACGCAGCAGAAGTAGATCTTGGCCTTCCTGTGATCATCCTGTGAGCTAGGTCCATCATAGCACTTGAAGGGTTTCGGGATTCGTTCAAAGATTTTGCAATCCAGACAATTTCTCTGCACTTATGCAAATTCAGCTGTGTACACACCTGAGTACACAGTAAAAAATATTTAAGGGTTTGCAGCCCTATCAATCAACGCAAATTAGACAGGTTATGCTTATTAACTTAGACTTGTTTCCTTCAATAAAATGTACATAGTCATGGAAATAAAGGAAACACATCGAATGAGAGGGTGTGTCCAAACTGTTGAATAGTATTGAGTTTGGTAATGCCTTCATTTTTATTTTGTTCTATGCGCAAGTGTGTGTGTGTGTGTGTGTGTGTGTGTGTGTGTGCGCATGCGGGCGTTAATGCCTGCATGGCTGTTTCTGTGTGCATGTGCGTCAGTTTTTTACACTTAGATATAAATAAGTCTGTTCAATATAAAATACCTCAGAAGAGTCGGGTGTGTGGTAATACATGCCAAATTTGCGTCATGCTCCACCTATAAGCTACATGTAGCTGAATTTAGGCTTGTCAAATACTTGCGCAGATATCCAAAAGCTTTGTTTTTTTTTTTGCTCTTTTCCTGCCTTTACTATCACCCTATACCAATGGAGTTTTTGGGAAGTTTGCCTTGGATTAGAACATTATGAATGTTAGCACACTTGTATTCATTCAACAAACATTTATAAACAATCACTTTTGTAGCTTGAAACTCTCAATATAACCAAAGCATGATTAGCTCTAATAGTGATTTTACTAATAGTAAACTCATTATTTAAAATCATCAATCCAAATCATTACCTCGTAGTATCCATTGAGGACTAGATGTGCCGAGTGGTTTAACAAAACTCTAGAAATTGAGAAGTGCAAGACTGTGCAACCCTGAAACTGAACTGAAACACAACTGAACACAACTGAAAGCACTCTGTCTGCTAGGAAAGCATAGGGTTTGTGATTCGTGGTATCGGCGACACAAATATTGAACCAATCAGATATTTTACATTACATTCACCTGCCAGAAACTTGAGAAATGTGGGTAGTAGTATGCTATCACCGGCCCCAATGTGATCTCCAGATTTATACCGTTTTCATGTTAGCCACAACCTCAGTTCTTTAGTCCTCTAGTCACCACTTGTATGTTTGCAGGGTCTGCATGGTGGTCCCCTTTTACTCATGCAATTTTTGTTACCTGTGACCCCTCATTTACACTATCTTTATACTAGCCCAACACCAAAGTGGCCTCCAGTCATTTATACTATGTCTATGGTGTACCCCTTCTCTCTTCCCCTCCCATTGTAGCCATCTCCGAAGACACCGACGAAGATGAGGGGAATGATGACTACACAGCTAGAGTCCATTTATCAGCTGTACTGAACGGATAGACCGCTCTCTGGTGGTGGGGCTGGTGTCCATACTGTACATTATGTGTATGCTTATTTATTTTTTAAAAAAAGACAAAAAAGGAAGTATACATATAGCTTAGTTTTTTTCCTGCTAGATGTTTATTTATACTTTTTTGTATTTTTTGTTTTGTTTTTTTAAATAATTTATACATTTACTTTGTCAGGCTACCGTGACATATTGTATTGCCACTCACAGTTTCGCCCCTCCCCCCTTTTTTTATTATCATGAAGAAATATATATGTCAAAAAACAGTGTTATTTATTTGTGTCATGTTACCGTGTAAGTAATGAGAAGTCTCTGGCAAGCTGTAAATTGCATTCCCCTGAGCTGTACAATTGTGCTTTTGTTTCAAAACAAAAATGTCTATCACAGATGTCTATGTCACACATACACGTACAGAGGAGAAAGAAAAAAAGATGCATGTTTAAGATTGTGTGATTTATTTATTGGGAAATATATCAATCATTGTATGTACAGAGTGTTGTTTCTGCTTGGTCATGCTACTCATGTTAATCGACCAAAGGGATTTTCTCAGCGGTACCACAATGACGTATTGTGAATGGTAGGATTGGATATTAAAATAAAACACCACAC
>OMKY01058197.1:0-14221 GCA_900302395.1 Bregmaceros cantori | reverse complement strand
TTTTTTTACACACTGTTTGTGTCCTCTGAACATACTTCCATCTTTAATGTCTAAATGGTGAATAATACATCAGTCTCCACCTGTCCCCACTCTCACACGCTAACACATGTCTTCCATTTGACTGTGTGTGTGTGTTTATATCCACAAGACCAAAAATGTAGGGTGGATTAACCTAATGTGGCCCCATTTTGGCAACTTCCTAATGAGGAACAGTCAGCTGCCTAATGAAGAACAGTGAAATGTAGTGCTGAACAGTTGAACTTTTACCATAGTTCCACTGACATTTCATGAAATGACGTTTGTATAGCCTGAGCCGCAGATTTGACAATGTCTTCCCGAAAGGCATTCGTCATATTTCACCATCTTCGCTTTCTGTAGAATGTGCACCAACATGAGTTTCTGGAGAAGCGCTGATACAGTGTTATTCTGTTTGGGGTCAATAGTTCAATAGTTTGAGTCGACGATGGCGATGATTCGTAGATGTGGTCACACCATTGAGTGGGTTGTCTGCCTTGAGGCAGAGTTCTGGTATGGGCAATTTGGGCGCTCTTTATATGACCGTAGAGTTTTAGCGATCTGCTTTTGATTAACACCATTATTGGTGTTCTACTACTAACATCATTACACCGCAGTTAGCAGTGCTACTGTTCTCTTGTTAATATTACTATTATTCTATTAGTATTACATTGTTCTTAATACTACCATTACTATTACTATGCTGCTGTTATATATATTTTTGTTTTTATTTCTGTGTTCATTACTTTACATTACATTACCATACAGTTGGCCAGATGACCGGAGTAAAATTCCATGTTGTGTGATTGCACGATTTGGCAATAAAGTAATTCTGATTTGAGTGACATTGGAGTAGGGTGGATTGCCATAATGTGGGCCACTTCCTAATGTGGGACACGTAAGCTCCAGTGGCTCTGTCTCATAAGAGCAATCCACCCTACTTTCTGTACCAGGGTGTAACAGATGACCAAAGTAAAATTTCATGTTGTGTGCAATAAAGTGATTCTGATTCTGATTTGAGCGACAGCTGTCAAGTAGGGCTGTGCAAAAAATTGATTATCGTAATCGCAATATTTTGCTCAGAGCATTTTGGAAAAAGTTAAATCGTCCAATCGGATTTCCTTTTTAACATTGATGATAATGAGTTTGCTGGTCTGTTTTCAAGTTATATAGGGGAATAAAATTTAATTAAATTGATAATTGTATTAATCCTAAGCCAAAGGGCGAGGTGCCTCTAATTCATTCCAAAAATTGACACCATTTGCAAAGTTTGAAACATGAAACTTCTAGTTTTGATAAATTTTGTCCTTTTTTTGTCCTCCAAGAAATCGGAAACAAATAAAAAAAAAAAAGAGATTTCAAAGACACAAACTAGTACGGAGCAATATTCCATATTTCTCTGAGTTGTATATGGATCTCCTATGGTTTCTGGGTAACAGCAATGATTGCATTATGTAGCACAGCTGAATATTTTATAGCTTTCCTTTGGTCAGTTTTTATGAGTCAGCTTTGTGTGTGCGTCTCTGTCTCTCTCACTCCCGCCCTGTCTGTCTCTCTCATTTCGTCCCTCTCTCTCTCTCCCCGTTCTCTGCCTGTCTCTATCTCTCACACACCCAAATAGGGTGGATTGCCCTAAAGTGGACCACTGCCGAATGTGGGACACCTAAGATCCAGCGGTTCTGGCTCCTTCCTAAACTAATGAATGTCAGTGAAACTATAGTAAAAGCGAACACTACAACGCAAAAAGGGCCCACTATCTACCCGAGATGTTCAACGTGTTGTCCAATTACTGCTATTCCAATACATTTTCGCATGAGTGTTGAGTGTTTCTTTCATCTGATGCAAAGTATTCTGTGAACGTCTTCCGAATCCTCATGTTCCGAATCCCTATGTTACGAATCCCTACGTTCCAAATCATTATGTTCCAAACCCCTATGTTCCGAAATCCCTATTTTCAGCCAAGTTATGGGTCTTGGGGGTTAACCCCTAATCCTAACCCCTACCCTAAAACCTAACCCCTAAACTACCTATAACTTCCCATACCCTAACCACTTCCCTAACCCTTACCATAACCCCTAAACGAACCGTAACGTACCCTACCCTAACCTCTACCCTAACCCCTTCCCTAAACCTAACCCCTAAACGACCCATAAAGTTTCTGCAAACAGCAATTTAATAGGGATTTCGGAACATAGGGGTGTTCCCCGTCACACCTATTGTGCTGTGATTTCATGACATGAGTTATTTTTTGGGCGATGATGACTTCACTTGATTGACACACTTACAATGTGTGGACGACTCATTTGTCCTGCTTTGACTTTAACTTCTACTGTATCACTTCATTTCCCTGTTCAACTGTTGTTACCAAAGAAGCTACTGTGTACAATGCCAAATTTGATGCATGTATATTGCTTGCAATGGAACATGGCAAAATACAGTTTTACAATCAGGTATCGACAGTACCACAAAATATAACAATAAATTAGCCACAACATATGAAGAAATATATTTATTTTTTTCCGTAAGAGGTGCTTGGCTGCTGCGTGTGTACTTGAGCTGTCATTTGTCACAGCAATACATATAATGTTAGAAACAGTAAGGCAGAAATATTGATATTAGTTATTAGTAGCAGTACTTTCAAAATTCAACATAGTCCACACAACAAATAACTCAAGTATTCATAGACACTATGCTAATTTAAAATATTACTTTGTCACTAGAATCCATAGAAACCACTAGCTCCTTTTTAAATAGTTTCACCACTAGCAACATTATTATTTTTATTATTATTACCACTAAATCTGCAATTCTGCAACGTAGCTCCAATGCAAGACAGGATGAGGGCGTTGAACTTTTTCTGAAAGTTGGTGTGGTTGTACCAAAAGTTGCTTTTCTCTGTGAAGAACTGCATACAATTGGACAGCGCTTACTATTGGATTACTTCAAAAATAATAATAGTAATAATCAAATTATTTTAACAAATTATTTCCCACTCTTAACTTAACTCTTAATATATCCCAAATCCATGTATTTGGAAATTATTGGAACCAATACAATTATTTGTTGAATGTATTCCATTATTTATTTATTTTTTTACAACAAATAAATGAAAATACATTCGTCAAAAAATGCATCGGTTCACATGATTTACCTTAAATTTTCAAGCACTTCCAGTCCATGGGAAGTGTTCCAAACAGCACTTACCAGTGGAGTAGCCAGTAAAGGGCCAGGGTGGGCCGACGTCACTATGATTGACAGCTGGCCCACCCTATCAAAGGTGTCCAAAAATATTGACAGCGGACTCGATTTCTTGCATTAAAATGCATGAAATTGCATCTAAGAAACTAACATTTTCTTGGAGGAGGACCCCCAAAACCCCTGTCAAAAATAGGTCCACACTCTTTTACTAATGGCCCACACTGTTTAACATTTCTGGTTACGCCACTGGGACTTACCAAAATGTTTTTGATGTATTGTAGTATTCGTAATTAAAATGTGGTTATCATTTTTACACTGAAAACAAATGATTAAAAACACATCAATTCTGTTCCCTTGCATCCTTATTCAATTCTCTGCTAAGATCATATTACACTAAGAACATGTTTCAGTTTGAATCGTCAGTGGTTTGACCTTGAAAGAGCCGAAGACCTAGCCTGGTGAGCCATAACCAACGAATCGTCCACGCATCGCACATTGCTATACGTTGTGTGCAATGCATGGACGATTCGTAGGTTCTGGCTCGCCAGGCTAGAGGACCTAGGGATCATCAACTTGCGTGTGGCACGTTAACGAACTAATTCAAGAATACACATATAGAACACGTGGAAATGATTCGTTGGGTATGATGTACGGGTGTCGGTAATAAAGCAACATATACATATTTCAGTGCACCTTTCTTGCCTAGTGCTAATATGGACCTTGCCGGGTGTGGTCTAGAACTGTGGAGATTACACAATAAAATAAACAAATTGATTAAAAAAAGAAAATTGAAAATATTTGCTGATTACAAAATGTGTGAATTGTGTCCGAACGGCGATTAAAAAATAGTATATTGTACACTTAACTTTTATGTTTGTACTTTAAAATTGTTTTACAACTATACATTTTATATGTACAACGTATGGATCTGTTTAAATAATATTAATGCGGGAAAATGCACATAATGAAATTTGTTTTCTGTCTATGTTGAAATTAAAAGCAAAAATAAAAGGTGTGTAAAAATAATACTTGCTTAGTGGAGCCAACTCAAAAAAAAAATGACGGCGATTAAATGACTCTGGAAATAATCGTCTAGTGGCGTCACTCCCTAGCCTGGCAAGCCAGACCCAATGCATCCTCCACGAATTGCACATCGCTAGACGCTGAATAGCCTGGCAAGCCAGACCCAATGCATCGTCCACGAATTGCACATCGCTAGACGATGCTAGCGATGTGAAATTCCACCCCCCCCCCAATTGCTCTTTCGAATCAAGCTATTACACGTCCCCGTCATCTTCGTCGTCCCCTTCGTCATCCTCATGGCCCGCCGGGCCGGACTTGGTCGTGCGCAGAGCACCGTTGTCGTCTTCATCGTCAGAGAAGTCAGCGTGTCCACTACCGCTGTCTCCAGAGGTCTCGGGGATGGTGCCTGGTTGAGAAGACGTTGCAAATGTAATTGCATTAGATCGAATCAGAAACAGAATCAGCTTCATTCGCCATTTGCACATACGGTGGATTGCCTTAATGTGGGCCCTTTTATGTGGGACAGTCAGTTGCCTAAGGTGGAACAGTGAAATGTAGTGTTGAACAGTTTAACTTAATGTTAGACACATTACCATAGTTTGCTTTTACCATAGTTTCACGACATTCATTAGTTTAAGGAGGAGCCAGAGCCACAGGTGGCCAACATTAGGCAGTGGCCCACATTAGGGCAATCCACGCTACATAAATGTACACACACATGTAATTGAAGTTGGGAACAGTATACTTTCTGGGGAAAACGCACAATAGCATGAATAACAATATAAATACAATACAGTACAATGTAATATTGTAACAGTAATTGGTTTCAACATTGAATTGTACTGAATTGTATTTATAATAGCAGCACAATGCAATATTTAAAGCAACAACTGTTTCAATATCGCATTGAACTAGGATTGTACTAGGATTACTGTGCCGACTCTGTGGCACAGTCGGTAAGACACCCGTATCCAGCACATGTATGGTGCCTGTGACTTACCTCACTGGCACAGGCAGCGTCGCAAGTTCTTCTCCTCTCTCCAACATTTCTTCGATGCCTTCGCCCTACTCTGGGGCAATATCAAGTAGTTCCCACGGCAGACGTCGCTCGTATCCGGGCCGGACCAATCAAATTATTTGAATTGAAACGTGCGCGGAGTTTGGTATGGGTGATGCGAGACATCGGCAGAGTTTGGTATGGGTGATGCGAGACATGGGCGGAGTTTGGTATAGACGACGCGAAATGTGAGCGGGTTTGGTTCTCATGCCTCCACCTACTGCGCTGTGATTGGATAACACAACTTGATTGATTTTTTTTTCGACCCTGGTTTTACCAGACCCAATGATCATTCTAATTGCGTGTATTCGTTGGTTCTGGCTTGCCAGGGTAGTCCACGGTGTCTTGAGTTCTCCTCCCATCCTTGGCAGTTCTTTCTGCGATGTCTACCACTTATCTCTTCAACCCTGTTTCCGATTAATCCTCAATAAAGATGAAAAAAAAACGGCGCTGACAAAAAACAAGAAGCTTGTTTGGACACCTCTACTGTCCTCACTCACCACAGTCTGCAGGGCCGCGTGTGCGCGAGCCAGACACCTCATTGCCGTAGCGATCGACACACCAACACTGTCCCACGCTGCCGTGACACTGATGGCTGTGGTAGTATCCCTCAGCGTCGCACACTGGCAGATACTGGCCTATTAACATACACATACATCCGCTGCATTGGTGATCTGGCTCGTCTGCCTGTCCCTCTTCATATTGCTTGTTAGTCCGTCCCAATTCCCTCTACCCATCAGCCTCACCAACCCCTTTTTAGGGGGTCACGTGCCCCGGTGTAATTCTGCACTGCTATTCTTTTAGAGAGGCTACATTAGAATTTAATTCTGGCCCATGGGGGGGACTCCTATCGGTAAGCCAATTTATGTCTTATAAATGCACAAACGCTCTGGTCAAGGGGAAAAGGTGCAAACTTTTACTCTATTTTTAGTTGACTGATACAATTTTAGACGACGAAATCTAAAATTATTTTAGTTAACTAAAATATTATTGATTTCCTATTGTCTACACTTCCCTATACAATTGTATAGATTTGCAATGTAAACGACATTGAAGTTCTAACCACCCAAACACCCCCTTTTTTAGTAGTAACAACTATATGGCACAATTGCCATTTCCAATGATAGTCAAGGTGAATAAACATTCATGATGGCTTTTAGTTTTTATTTTCTATAAAATAAAATATTCGTGCCAATTGCAAAATATAACATAGTCAAGATTACTTTGACTAAAAAAATACTAAAATAATCACAGTTGCCCAATAAACAATAGTCTTCTTTAATTGTATAAAACATACAATATTTGTTTCTTCAGAAGTGACCTGAACAAGAACAATGTTGTCTGAGTCTTAATGAAGTCACAACACTAACTAATACAGTAGGCTGTTACCCAGTCAGAAATAAATGATACAATCATGATTGAGAAAAGGTTGTAAAATAACAGCCTTCGACATACTGCTTCTATAACTGTATATACGTGATACACCACAATACTGAATGATAGAATGATATATTGTCAAGAGGCAGAATAACATATGGCGTGTGTATAATGAATAGTTTAATATCTCCATTAGCTCTATAGGTCAAACTAATTAAAAAAAAATGTATGCAATATGTATGCAATCTGTAGATGTCCCACCATCCCAGAAATAATTTCTAACATAGCCTATTTTTATTTTATTTTATTTTCAAGATTAAAACAAATAAAATAAATTCAGTCAGGGAAATATACCCAGGACCTGCATATTTACACTGTACATGACCCCCTAAAAATGATCTGGCAACGCCCATGATATGTGCACACAAGTACTAACCCCATGACCCAACAGAAGTTGATCTTAATTTATTACCAAACAAATTAATTCAAAATAAGTCATATTTTGCCATCGACCTGCTAAGTTATGCTACTTAATTGGAAATCCGATTTGACGATTTACATCTTTTCAACATTCTCTGGAAAGATGAATCCGATTTTGATTTCAAATGAATCAATCGCCCAGCCCTAACTTGGGGTAGCTTCAGTTGGGATCTTGCGGTATACAAAAAGGTGTTGAGTTGAGAAAAGAACGCACACATTACCTCAACATGCTTATCACTGCATATTGCTACAGAAATTATATATCAAGTATATGATGATCACCAAGAAATTCATTAATTTTTATTGCCACCAGTTTTCTCCCTCCAAGGGGGTCGTTAGTTGTAGACACCATCGATATATATATATTATGGGTATGATTTTGCAGATGGCGATGCTAATCTCACCTATTAGCTTCCTCCCAGCCGGCTTCTTGGTGCTAGACAACTCAACCCTGCAAGGAGCGTCTGGAGGGAGGGAAAGAGAGAGGGAGAAAGAGAGAGACAGAGAGTGAAAATGATGGGAGTGGAGAGAAAAGGAATTGTTTGAACAGCTTACATTATTTGCTGAATTTATTTGCCATTCATTTTGGAGTTCAGTGCACTCACTGGCAAGGAGACTGTCTGAGGTTGGAGTTCAACCACCAACCTTTCGGTTTTCAACACTTGTGATTGGAACAGCCGCCCTACTAACTGAGCTACAGCCACCTTCGAGATTGAATGAAGACTCCCTCACTCACCCCCTACATCCACCATCTGTCACGCTACCCCCACCGCTCCCATATATGATCTACCACCCCTCTTCCCGCATCTTGGTACCACTTCACCCCATTCAGTGCATCAACACCTTTCTCCCTGCCTTATGTGCGGCAACCCACTCACACATGTATGTATATAAGCGTGAAAAAACCCCACCTACACAACCCTCCTGGAATTGCCGATATATGAAATATTGAGCATTTGAGGCAGGCGAGATTTGAAAAATGCAGTAAAGGTTCCTGGTCTGTGTGACGCAGGGAAAGCATTTTGAAGCTTTCGCCACCGACGCCGCTCAAACACTCCTTTCCTTGGTCTGCTCAATCATCTATTATTAACCAGACACAATATCAAGCTGTTATTTACTTCTAAGTGCTCTTCAGAGACGATTGGGCATCGTTCATTATGTCCTACTTCTCATAGAGCATTGAGCTCATTGAGAGTCATTACCTGCGCCGGGGCGGAGCCCGTGGAGCAGGTTATGTTTTCGGTCGCGTTGGTTTGTCCCCTCGATAACTGAAAAAGTTGAGCACGGATCTGGATGAAATTTTGCAGAGTCGTTGGAAATGGCGAAAGAATGAAGTGATTCAATTTTGGTGCATTTCTGTAGCCTATAAGTAACATAATAGTCAGACTTCATTATTATTAACGGGTGAGCGATCCCCGTTCTCCGTAGCGACGTCACGCCGCGTGGCGGCGACTCCATGCCTGCACCAAGCAACATAATCGTACTTAATCACCAACACCAACAGATAGATGGATGGAAAGTTCCTTACCTGGTTAGTGCACGGGGTGGTCAATGAGACGTTTCCATGTAAAAATCCGAGTAATTGTTTAGGTCCAACAGCGTCAGCTTCCTGACTATTACAAACGTCTAGCGATGTGCGATGGTTCTGGCTTGTTTTTTGTACCACCACAGCGCAGGTTTGCAATCTCTGAGTGCTTCTAGTTAGAAAGGCTGTACGTATGACAGTCTTGGGTTTGAAAACCCAAGACTACTCATTTTCTTTAGTTTTATCTCAGGCTCTTTGGTTTTGTTATAGTTTTTCTTTCTTGTGTTGGAGATGTTTTGAAACTTGATGCATGCATGGATGGCGGGGTTCGGACTCGAAGAAGCCGTCGGCTTCTTCCGCAGCCTTTGAGCGGAGGACAGACGTTGATAATATTTGTTGTATATTTATGTTTTAGAATACTGTGCCCAAGTCTGATGTCTGCTCAATAAAATCAATTCAATAAAAAAAAACATTTAGGGTCCGGGTTGGCCGAGTGGTTATGGATAACGCACTTAATACGACCCCATTCATGTTAGTGGCGCTTCGTCTACCGCAGTGTCGCGGATTCGACTAGGATCGTCGACTTGTCTGCAATGTCTACCCCCGATCTCTTCTACCCAGTTTCCGACTAATCCTATCCAATAAAGATGGAAAAACGGCGCTGTCGCTGGAAAAACAAAAAACATTTAACCTGCTCTAGTCAGTGCCCCTGGCCAATGCAAGGACTCAGGGCTGCCCACCGCTCCTCAGGGATGTGTTAAATGCGGATAATTTCACTGTAAATGTATGTATATGTGATACCTTGCCTTTATTTCGAAGAGGACCTATTGCAACTAGACGCCAGACATGTCTCACCTGTGTACCTCTGGAAACAGGTGCACCACTCCAGAGAGCCGATACGCTGGTCACGATTGGTGTCGCACGACGCCAGCAGCAGCTGCGCACACGGCTCGTTGCGGTCATGGGTCAGGGTGCTTACCTGCGGAACGAAAAAAAAAGAAAAATAAACTGTTTAGGAAGCACAACAAAAAACTATGCAGTCATCTCAACTGCTGAAGTTCAGCCATGTTGAAAGAAGAGCTGCAGCCGATGAATCGATGAATCAACGATCACCGATTATTGACATAATCGGCAATAATATTTGGAGATGGTGAAATGGCAAACAGATTCCCATATTAATATTGCCAACTTTTAATAATAAAGTTTTATAATCATGAATATTAACGTAAATAATCATTCTGATTTTAAGGAAATAATGACCTGATTAATTGATTAATCATCAGTAAAAATGTCTAATTCATCGATTATCAAAATAATCGTTAGTTGCAGACCTACTTGAAAGTGTTGGCCTCTGAAACCTCTTCAGGACAGCATTTTCCCTGTAGTTGCCTTGTTGATTTTATTTGCACTTTTATTGATAATTATTGTTTATCTGCACCTGTTATTAACTTGTATTATTATTATTATTATTATTATTATTATTATTATTATTATTATTATTATTATTACTCACTATGGCAGTACTTTGCATAGCTTAGTAGCACAAACTATTTTCGGGGTGAAAATAGGAGCAACTATAATCCCCATGTCTAACTTTGTGTAAGCAAGCAAACTGGTTGCGTGACAGCTCACATACGGGTTTAAATAGGAAGAATCTGGAAGATTCGATACTTCTATCTGGATATGGGTCGTTTTGTTACAAAGTCGTTTAGTCACCGCGGCATTACAGATTAACCCAGAGCCTGAACCTAAACCCGACCCTAAACCTAAACCCTACCCTAACCCCTTCCCAGAACCCTTTAATCCTGACTTTTGTGACAAAACGATCTTCTCCCCCTTCGATTTTCATCCCCGTTTGTATCCATGGGGGCTAATCTAGCAAAGTAAAGCTGTGTTAGTGCAAGGAAGATAGGCATGTATTGATTCGGTTAAGATCGGGGAAGAACTTATTTATCTGTATAAATATTCAGTGGTGTGTGTGTGCACCTCAGCCGGGTCCAGTTGGAGATCATAATTTGTGTCCAGTCGAAGGAACATCCAGCCCACCGGGGATCTGCACACGGGACTGCTCTCTGAAGCCAGTTCTGCAGACAACAGGGGTGGGGCGTTGGAACAGATGATCCAGCAAATTATTGAAGGGATACTATGTAACACCTGGTACTGCCAGGCTTGCTGTTAGTGTGACCTACTGCCAGGTTTGGAGTTAGTGTGACCTACTGCCAGGCTTGGTGTTAGTGTGACCTACTGCCAGGTTTGGTGTTAGTGTGACCTACTGCCAGGTTTGGAGTTATTGTGACCTACTGCCAGGTTTGGTGTTAGTGTGACCTACTGCCAGGTTTGGTGTTAGTGTGACCTACTGCCAGGCTTGGTGTTAGTGTGACCTACTGCCAGGTTTGGTGTTAGTGTGACCTACTGCCAGGCTTGGTGTTAGTGTGACCTACTGCCAGGTTTGGTGTTAGTGTGACCTACTGCCAGGTTTGGTGTTAGTGTGACCTACTGCTAGGTTTGGTGTTAGTGTGACCTACTGCCAGGTTTGGTGTTAGTGTGACCTACTGCCAGGCTTGGTGTAATGTGACCTACTGCCAGGTTTGGTGTTAGTGTGACCTACTGCCAGGTTTGGTGTTAGTGTGACCTACTGCCAGGCTTGGTGGTGCGTTTGTGGCTCCCGTTGTCGTGCAGCAGGCGGAACCAGGTTCTGAGACGGCCCACTGCCTCTTTCAGCTCTGACTCGCTGCACACTCTCTCTGCACATGCACAGGGACACAGGTAGAGAAGGTCAAATTTGTGTAATGCCTTTGTTTTTTTTAACCAACTTTGCAACTATAAAGAACTCTGAACTCTCCCCGCAGTATCCATCAGACCTTCTCCATCATCATACCCCTTCCCAGAACTTGTGGCCATCTAGTGCTGACCTTCTCGTCATCCCCCGGACTAAACTACAGACATTTGCGGACACAGCTTTTGCTGTGGCTGCCCTCACCCTCTGGAACTCCCTTCCTTGTTTCTTGTAAAGTGGCCTTGGCTTCCTTGAAAGGTGCTATATAGGTTAAGTTATTATTACCTGCGCCAGGGCATAGCCGCGAAGCAGGTTATGTTTTTAGCCGCGTTGGTTTGTCCCCTCGACAACTGAAAAAGAACATAAGTTGCTTCCACGTCGTCAAAACTGTGTTTGTGTGTATGTACCTGTTGTTTCTGTGCTGCTGGCCACTGTAGGCTTGGAACATGGACACTTGCCAGAACACTTCACGTTGATCTGCTTGCCTGTCATGCATGCCTGGTACTCCAACTTACACTGCACACAGGAACACCACAAACATACCATTTGAATACTTAGAGATGGCAAGTAACAAAGTACAATTACTTAAGTACAGTACTTAAGTAGAATTCTCAAGTATTCATACTTTTAGAAGTGCTATTTTCTGTGATTATTTTTCACTTGTATTTTTTTGCAAAAATGTTGGTACTTCTACTCCTTACTTTTCCCAAAACAGGCTTGTTCCGTTGCACGCGCAGTGCATTCTGGGCCGCCACCGTTGCCGGTCCTCCATGTGCCTACAAGCCTCTATATAAAGAGTAAGAACGAAGCTTGACAATGACTGGGCTCAGTTATTGTCGACCCGAGTTCCTCTTTCCCCAGCTCCTCCACGAGGGGGCGCTTTACAGTGTATTAAATTAGTCATTAGGGGGCGCTAATGCACTAAGGCAAAGATTAAGATACAGATACAGTTAATACGTTGCTTTCATGTGCTAAGCTTAAGTGAAGTATATAGTAATTTATTCATCAACAAATAACATCGGGAAAGTGTGCATTTCATATATACATGTTACATTTTAGTACTTACTACTTTCAAAAATACTTTTGAGTAAATCTTAGAGACTCTACTTTTCACTTTTTAAAATACTTTTTGTGTACATTTCTTGGCTTGTTCTCTTTACTTTACTTTACTTAAGTAAATATTTGGATCAGTACTTTGTAGTCCTACTCAAGTTGTTTTTTTTTTTACAAATGTTTCTTACTCTTACTCAAGTAAATAAGTGGGTACTTTTGCTTTTATTTAAATACTCCAGCATTCAACCATGGAAGTAGGAGCAGATCTCAAGTTGTTTCTTGTGTTGAATGCTTCGCATGGCTAAGTCGCGATTCAAACATCAGGTTTTTAATTTACAAACAATAAATTATAAGTTCAGAGTGAGAGGACTTCCGATTCAGTTTTTGAAGATTCTATTTAATGGGAGCACCCACCCACCCACCGTGTTATTTAAAAAGGACTGGTAGTCGGTAGGTTGTGGTGTGCTATTCCACACCACAACATTCTCCTGCGCCTGACACTCACGATTTAAACCCATTCTATTTAATCATCGGCCTCTGACGGTATCAGCCTCGTGTAGGTTCTAACCCAAACTTGAGCTGAGCTACGAGAATCTGGCCTGAATCAACCAGGAATTCCAACTGGTCTCCAAGGTGCGATGCAACCAGATAGTATAGCGATACCCACAACCCCTTGCATTTCCTATCAGTCCCAGAGCCATTCACGCATGCGTAAGTGCGTAAACACACTGGCGTGCCGGCAACTTTGTATTTGCATCATCTTATGACGTCATCCCTGGCAATGTTTTGAACTAAATATTTTGTGGTCCGCAAAAATCAGAGTAAAATTGGGGGAAAACGGCGCTGACACCGGAAAAAATAACTTAAAAAAAATGCAGTGACCTTGCTGGAGTAGGTGTGTCCATCCGATCCACACACAGGAGACGGGACGACCACCGGACATGGCACACACTTAGTTCCGGGGCTCTGGAATAGTCCGGGGTCTTTGAAGCTGGGAAAGGAAAACCAAAAACACCCTCGGATCATGGTTTCAGGCAATATCAGTAAGTAGAACTGGAGAGAAAGGTTTCTGTAGGTGATGAGTGTTCCGTATGTTCAGAGGAGAATGTAACGGGTGTGACCACTAGGGGTAACGCAGAGTAAACACAGAACAAAAGCACAAAACTTGAACGTGAAAGACACTACTCCGAGGCAGCCCCATGCATAGACTTATCGCTGTCTTAAAAGACCACCACCAATCAATATAGATGTTAAATTAAAACAACCTCACACTATGGAAAATCTTGTATCTCTGAATCTCCATATTTTAAAGGATGGCTAATACACACCTCTGGTAAAAATGTTATGAAAATCCATCCATAATGTTTTGAGTAATTTTGTTCACAGACAAACAAACAAACACACATACACAAGCAAATTAATGAAAAATCCTAAACTGCTACAATCTGTGTGTGTGTTTGTGTGTGTGTGTGTGTGTGTGTGTTTGTGTGTGTGTGTGTGTGTGTGTGTGCACGCTTCAGTGGACGTGTGTGTGTGTGTGTGTTGTGTTCGTTCTGGGAAATGTGTTATGGATTGGTCTGCCCTGAAAGCTGACTCATGATTGGCTCGCCTCGGCTGGATGGGAAATAGGGTCAGTGCACGTTCTCTCTCTCCCTCGCTCCGTCCCTCCATCTCTCCCTCCCTCCCTCCCTCCCTACCTCCCCCCCCCCTCCCTCCC
>OMKY01058195.1:4528-20478 GCA_900302395.1 Bregmaceros cantori | reverse complement strand
TAAAATTCTCATAATGCCGCGGACAACGCGTGTTGAAAACAGTTCGTCTCCTCACAGCCTGAAAACAACAACAGCGCGCATTGACAAATATACGCCTTGGTGAACGTGTACTGTTGACGTGTGATGTAGTGTGCGATTCCAAAAAATCATCCATCCGACATATAGCAGAAACGGAGCTGTAATGAACCACAATTATGACAATGATAGTTTAAGATTCTATTTAGTTTTAAAGTTATTACTATGAATTCTGCCATTATTACGTGTATAATCATATACAAATAATAATAAAACGCATTAGGTCTAGTTAAATGTAATGACTCAAAGTTACAATTTACAAGGCACAGTTTACCTGCAGCAAAATGTTAACTATAAGGAAATACATTCTAGCAAGACATTTCATAGATAAACTTGATAATTGGTTACTTAATGAGTTTTTTCCTCTATCTCAGTCTTTATTTTTTACACTAAAAGGGTGAAACAACGTCGTGTTGCCGATGCGTGGACGATGCGCTAGATGTGCGATGCGTGGACGATGCGTTGGTTCTGGTTCGCCAGGCTAGAAGCGTGGGGGGATTTTTTTTTAATACCGCGATAATACCGGTTACCGCGGTAATTTTGGTCACGATAACCGTGACTCTAAAATTTCATACCGTGACACCCCTAGTTCCCAGTACCCTTGCATGAGGTCTAATATACAGTGTTGCTACATTTACTTGTAAAATGTAATGTTTACTAAATACTGCACGCACAAATTTAAGTGAAATGGGGTTGAAGAGATCAGAGCAGCTGAGGGGAGTAGAACTGGTGTCTCTGCGGACGCTGTGATGAAACCACAGTGAATGGGGGCCATCCATGGTTCAGTGTCTACCACATCGCAATCGACGACCCCCAGTTTCTGTTCATTTTAGTCCTCGCGGGAACTTAGAGTTAGGGCTGTACCATTTTGCCAAAAAAGAAATCCTGATTTGTGTTTTGGAAATCTTGATTTTCCCTTTTTGTTGAAAAAAAAACAAAAAAAAAACGAAAAATATAAAATCTCAAAGTTTCATATGTCAAACTTTGCAAATGGTGTCCATTTTTAGACTTAAGTAGAAATACCTCACCCTTTGGCTTAGGATCAATACAATTATCATTTTCTATACATTTTATTCACCCATATAACTTGAAAACCGACCAGTAAAATCATCGTTATCAATGTTAAAGGAAATCCGATTTGACGATTTCACTTTTTCAAAAATTCTCTAAAGAAAATAATCTGATTTCAAATCAATTTTTTTGCACAGCTCTATCCAGAGTATAAATCAAGGAGATAAAGTAAGAAGTATTACGTCAGAAGTATTACAACATAAAACTACAAAACAACAAAAACATTAGGACCATTAGGACTGATGATGGAATATCCTGTGATAGTCCGCCATCACCCCATTCCATTTAAAAGAAAAACGACAAAAAACATTAAACTGAAAGTATTTCCTGGAGCAGCCAGAACAGTTAGTTGTTATCATGACATCAGGTGGGATGACGGACTAACAATAGAAGGTCGACCGCGAAAAAAAAAGAAAGAAAAAAGTATAGACTGGACTCGAATAGGAGGACAAATACAGGACTAGGGTGAGGATGAGTACACTGCCTGGAATAAAGGATTACGGGTGGTAAAATGTAATTAAAACTTAAAAGAAATAATACTCTAATTAGGTAACAATTGTGTTTTTTCAATTCAATCTTTATTGTAGACCACAGTATGGCTGCAAGGATTAGTTGATTAATCGAGAATTAATCGGCAACAAATTTAATAAATCGATAATCAAAGAAAATGAAACATTGCTATTTTTACTAATTTGATATTGAATGCATGGCATTTTAAAATATGAAATTATCATAATTCATCAAAGGATGAATGAGGAAAATGAAATTACATTTAAAAAATGGAAATATTACAGTAATGAGACAATCTATCGAAACTAGAAATTTCATATTTCAAACTTTGCAATTCGTGTCCATTTTTGGAATTAAGTAGACACACCTCACCCTTTGGTTTAGGATTAATAGTATTATCAATTTATATAAATTGTATTCACCCATATAACTTGAAAACAGACCAGGAAAATGTCACTTTTTCAAAAATACTCTGAAATCGAAATCTGATTAAATCGAAATAGATTTTTTTGCACAGCCCTACAACAGACTTCCATCATTTTGCAGACACCCGAGGCGACCTTTTGCCACGGTAGGGAAATGGGACATAGCGGTTTCACCTTGAGTGGAGAGCGCATTTAAATACATTTAAATGTAAATACACATCCTACTCCAACACAGACTGTAAATACAGCTGCCTCGTGTAGGAGGGAGTGTAGTCCAACCACCTACCGATAAGCACAGTCCTCTCCAATAGTCATGCAAATGTGCACACAGCTATGCTAGTGTACAATCGTGCGCTTGCGATATCGTGCAAGATCAAACGTGAAATACCACCAATCATCTTACACGGCTTTGAATGAGTACATTGGACAACAGAACTGAGCAACATAATTAGAGCTGCAAACGATTAATCAATGATAATCGATGATTGAATTAATAGGCAACTAATTTAATAATCGATTAAATCGACAGCGATTAATAGTTTCCTTGTTTGGTCACTTCTCCACTAAAATGGGTTGAATATGTTGTTCAACATTTGCAGAATCAATGCCATTTCAGGTTAATAATCCTGATTTGGTGCACCGCAGTAGCTCAGCCTGTTAAGAATGAATGCACTACAAAGCACACAGATGCCATGGTGGTGCGGACACTCGTGGGTACGCCACCCTCACCGGCAGATTTGCCTGCCCCTTTCCGGCTAATTCTGCATGAAGCTGAAAACATTACGAATGGGCCGCAAAAAAAAATTACAAGGAAAATAATTGTTGAGTTTGAGGGAAAAATTAAAGTGATTAATCGTCAGTAAAAATGGCTGATTAATCGATTATCAAAATAATCGTTACAGGTCTAAACGTAATTGTAACAGTCCAAAACCACATGACGAGATAGATGACAAATCAAAGTCACAGATCACATATAGCCTGAATCTAAAAGTCTACGGTCAAATCGCTCCCAAATTGGCCTCGTAAAACTCTGGCTGTAAGGATTGGTAGAAGTTAGGGCTGAACAATTTTTCCAAAAAATAAAATCCTGGTTTGTGTTTTTGAAATCTTGATTTTCAATTTTTTGAAAAAAAGGTACAAAATATATAAAAACTAGAAGTTTGTAGAGGTATGTGTGTTAAAGGACACAGCCTCTATCATAAAAGCTCTTTATTCCAAGAGAGTCAAAACAGAACAGAGTAATGATGAACACTGAATGCCCTCGTGTCTGGTAGACAGCGGAGGGGGTGTGTTGATGACATCACAATGAGACACCAAGGCAGTTACACCAGTCCAAATATGGGCATGAATGTGCTGGTCATAGAATGTCACAGTGTCCACGTGGGTATGAAATTTCCCCAAGAAATGCAAACTGCTACAAGTTTCATATTTAAAACTTTGTAAACGGTGTCCATTTTTAGAATTAAGTAGAGACACAATACATTTTATTCAGCCATATCTCTTGAAAACAGACCAGCAAAATCAGTGTTAAAAAGGAAATCAGATTTCACTTTTTCAAACATCCTCTGAATAAAATAATCAGATTTCGATTTCAAATCAATTTTACCTTCTCTAGTAGAAGGTAAAAGAGGCAGAGGGTGACAGCAATGGTGCGGCAACATCTATGAATGGTCAGGATTGGACACTGAAAGGGATATTTTTAAATCCCTTTCAAGGCTGATTGTAGGCATTTTGGATCCAGTCTTCAGATTAGGAAAACTGATGATGTGACCGCCTCGATAGCTTTCTGAATATTTGGTGGATCTTTGAAAGAAGTAATTCTTTGTTTTGACTTTATTTTTCAAAAAAAAATCTCCCAAAAGAATGTAAATTGAGATTTCATAAACGGTCCTAATGTGATGTGTGTGTGCAAGTCCGGAAATACCCAATAGTGTGGAATTTTGTTTGGAGGTAAGTTGCCGACACTAAAGTTCCAACTACTTGGAAAGCAGACTTTCCAAAACATTGAAGCTGTGGAAAATCTGCAGACCAAATATAAAATAATCGCTCATTTGGAGGAAAACACAGAGTGCAGGCTAGGGGTGCAACGATTAGTAGATCAATTGATGACAGATCAATTATGAAATTAATCGACAACTAATGCAGCAATAATCGATTAATCACTAAGGAGTTGTGATTCATTGTTTTTGTCAGACGTTTTTTGCCAACACCACCACATATTTGACCATTTCTGAAAATCCAAAATATGATTAAAATTATACAAAATTGATAAAATATGAATATGAAAAAAAAAATCCAAATATTAGGGCATACATTTATTGTAATGAGTTTGTGTCCGAGTAATTTGTCTCCTGACACAAACCAAAATTTACTACATTTCAAGTTGACATGATTAAATTGTGTCGCTGTGAATATTTTGGGGATTTTTAAAAGAAAAAATATCTAACGATTAATCGTTTCAATAATCCGCAACTAATCAACTATTGAAATAATCATTAAAATAATCGATAGTTGCAGCTCTAGCGCAGACGTGCGCATGTGGCAACTATGTGACAACTGGAACAGGAACATTTATTTTAAAATAATGGTTACCAGTTAATACCGTTCCTCAAAGTTTCCGTTGAAACACGGCGTTGAAAAACAAATTCACCTGCACAACACACCAGTTAAATATAACCCGCACCCCCCTGCGCTAGACATAGATTGTTTGCCCCGTATGGGCGTGTCAACGGCTCGCCGAGTTGGATGTATGTAGACCATAGACTGGGGGAAGATAGATGTACGGCTCCGTTATTGCCTACTTTACGTGCAAATAGGCGTCTATCCGCAGAATTTAGAATGTGAGCATCGACAACTTCACCGGAGCCTGCACACCCGTGCGCACTCGCCGGCTTCCATCCTCCAGTGCTGCTGCTAGTTTTGTCCCTGACTGCGCGAGTGTTTACTGTTCCTGCACAATAATATAATACTTCTAGAAAGACCCACGGGGTGATTTTGGCGTTGGTTTACCTCCATCTTTAAGTTTGCGCCAGTGCATGGCTACGATAATGTCTAATGTTTCTTTTCTATTTCATATCTGTTCATAGACACACTCGAGATACACTGAGACACGCGCGCGCGGAGAACGAGTCGGCGTGGATGTGCAGTGACTGCGAGTGGCCGTACTGATCAGTATGAAATCAGTCGACAAACACAAGGTCATTAAACAACAGACCAAACGCACGCATACATACACACACGCGCACACCCACACAATGTAGAGTCTGTCGTTGCCGCGGCAACACGAATCTCGTTCACGGTTTGCAATCCCGCACTAAAGAATATTTTTTTGCACTTTTGTGATGCTTTTACTCTACAAATTTTATATTAATGACTTCTCAAAAAAATATATTAAATGGACATAATTGATGAAAAAAACATGTATAAAATAAAATATTGCTATGAATTAATGATAAGGACCTTGTGTCGACAAACTAACTCAATTGTTGTACATTGGTTGGTTAAACCTGAACAGATGCCAGCACCGACTGAGGTAAAAGCTTCAGAGCAGAACCCTTGAGTGGATAATGAAATGACAACACACGCTGATTGTGGTCAACTGGGCTACCAACAACACAATCCATAAACGGCACACACGACACGCACACGAGCACAACACATAGACACACACACACGAGCACGGCACATAGACACACACGCTCGCGCTCCGAGCCTCCAGCCGTGTCACACACGACCACACATACACGCCCGCCCTGGGCCTCCAGGCCTGCGATGCAATCTGCTTCTTTCGGTGCACGGGTGGCAAATCTGCGACCCACTTCCTGCTGGTCGTTCATAAATTGATGGATAATGAGGAGGACGACGTATCTGCCTCCCGATCTGCACCGATGGCTTCCGTTGGCCGTTTGTCCTTCGCAGCAGAGGTTCGGCATTTTGTCATTTCAACAAGACTTGGACAACATTCCCAATACTTGTAAAATTGTTGAAGGTTTCACAATGGATTTGCTGATAACGTCATGCCGGAACGTGAGGTTTCACCCCTCAAGCTGAGCCACAAGTGTGCGAGTGTATGTGCAAATGGTCAATATGACACTACACACTAAACCTGAAAAAAATTGTGTGCACGTACATACCATACATACCGTGCGGGAACACTACCGAATAGGGCTGCAACTAACGGTTATTTTAATAGTCGATTACTTGATTATTGAAACAATTAATCGGTTAGATAATTTTTCCTTTTAAAAAGATACCCAAATTCTCACAGGGAGCAACAACTATGAGAAATTAATTCTGTCAACTTGACTTGTCAACTTGAAATCTAGTCAAATTAGGCAGTTTTTAACCAACTAATGTACAAAGATGAAGTTACTTCCTCTGACACAAACTCATTACATGTTATTTATACTGTAATATTTTCATGCTTTTCTTCATGTCTTTTCTTATCATTGATGTTCATTTAATGTTTTATATTTTCAGAAAATATGAATAAATATCAAGTAAGTGGATAAACGGGGAAACAGCACGATGCAATTATCAATTATAAAATTAATTCACCACAAATAATAATCGATTAATCGACGAATCATTGCAGCACTACTACTAAAAATGCATTATTTAGCATCAGAAAGGAGAGGCCAGTTATGAGCAGCCAGGGGGATGGACAATGACCCAATGACCCCATGGCCTTGCATACAAACTTGTGCCAACACAGGACGACCCCCACTCAGCCATCACACACAGATATATGCCTAGCCCCGCTACCAGCTCCAACTGACCCACAGAACAACTCAGTTATAGAGAAGGATTTCTACTGTTGAGAACTGAACTAAAGAATAGTAACATAACTATAGTAGAGCTGCAACTGATTTTAATCAATGATAATCAAATTGAACTAACTCATTTGATAATCGTTTAATCAACAGTCAACATCAATTCATTGTTTCCTTGGTGGGTCACGCCTCTGCTTAAATGTGTTGAATGTTGTTCAACGTTTGCAATATCAACAATGTTTCAGTTTAATAATAACTACAATTTGGTGTGCCGCAGTAGCCCAGTCTGTAAAGAGTGAGTACACTGTGAATCACACAAATGCCAGAATCGTGGGTTCGCTTCCCTCCCCTTCATCTTTGCCGCACGTCTCCTCCCCCTTCTTCACCCTTCTTCCAGGCAATCTTGAATAAAGCTTTGAATGTGGCGCAAAAAAAACTTTGTTCCGAAAATACAAATGTTCCGATTTCAAATCAAAAAGGAAGAGAAATCGATTAATCGTCAGAAAAAATGGCCGATAATTGATCAAAATAATCATTAGTTGCAGCTCTAAACTATAGTAACAAACTAATCAATCTCTCCCGCACACAGATATACGGCTCAAAAGATTTAACTTTTAGATTTTTTGGGACATTTGTTAATCTGTCAATTAGTTGACTAATAGATGACTGATTTGCAGTGGTGCCCAAGACGTGTTTTCTCCTCATTTAACCTTTTCCTCAAAAGAAAAAAAGTACTAATGTTGTCTGTCAGGCAGGTTTTTTTTTTACTAAAGAATGGAATGGCTTCTCAGTTTCCAAAAATATGGTTCAAAAAGGTACCAGGGTGTCCTATGGCGGTTCTGATTATTAGAGAGCCAATTAGGGCTGCATCTAACGATGATTATAGTAGTCGATTAGTTGCCGATTATTGAAACGATTAGTAGATTAATCAGTTTGATAATTTCTCTTTTATTAAGACAAATGAATCCTGTTAACTTAAAATCTAATCAAAATTGGCTTTTTTTTTTACCATCTAATGTACTAAGATTAAGTTACATCCTCCGACAACAAGATATTACATGTCATTTATACCCAAATATTTTCATGGTTTTCTTCATATTCATATATTTTTTTTAATAATGTCCCTTTAATGTTTCATGTTTTCTGGAAGTATGAGTGAATATCAAGTGTGTGGATACATGGGGGAAACATCAGCTCAAAAATGCAGACAATAACAATTCAAGTCTTTGCAGATTATCGATTATTAGATTCGTCGCCGATTAAGCGACTAGCCGTCGCACCTCTAAATCCAATATCTAGTCCGTGAGATTCACCAGCCCGGTGCAGTTCATTTTAGGTACTTGTCCGAGACCCCCTCTTCTGGAGGTCTCGGTCTGGTGTCCAAACTAAGTGACATTTCCAAAGGTCTTAAATCACAAAGTTCTCAAAGCCACACCAGTCATTTGGATCCAGTTCTACAGCTAGGGCTGGCAGAGGAGGTCGTGGCCTTCGACACATTACTGCCACCAGGTGGCATGTGGAGGACATGCTGGAAATGCTCCAGATGCCAAACCTTTGGCATAAACCCTGCCAAACAGAAAGTCAGGTCATATCTCGGTAGCCCCCTGTCAGAATGTTCTGCAAATTAACACACCCCTTCAAGCCTGTCCCTTCAAAGTTTTTTTTACTTCAGTACCACCAACTTCTACAGAAAACACACACACACTCCGTCGTCGTTTTTCAAGTCATGACTGCTCCCCCTCACCAACAGCCTAGCCGCACGTCTCCTCCCCCCATTTTCAGCAGGTTGGCGCCGACTGTATACTTCTAGTTTTCCTCTGGACGATTGTTACAATTTCACAATGCAATTGTGACAAGCCTCATCATGAATTACCTTGAACTGGTAGGTTGAGATTGTGATACCCCTCATTTAAAATTGGTACAATAGTGAAAACTCCAGGATACGCAGAGCTTGGCCAAACGCAGAGCTTGGCCAAATAGTGTTTGATGGGAGTAGTGCGATTCTAATTTTTTTCTGCTCTGTACACATATTTCTGACCATGTTTGGGTAGTACAGACCAAACACGGATTTAAATTGCTGTCGATTAAATTTACTATCAGATTAGTAATTCAATAATCACATTTTAAGGGTGCTGAATCAAAATTGTGATTTTGGCCCCAATGTTTGTGAAAAATGCAAATTGTGATTTTTTTTTTCATTCATTCATAATAATTCAGTGTAAATAATAATAATACTAATAATTCTGTTTCATTTTGTTAATACCTTACAGAACATTCTTAGATTCAATTCTGTGATTATAAATTACATTCCGCAGTGAAAATTGTATTTTTGAAAAAAGTGCAATAAAGTTTAGTTTTTTTTATTGTTGTCCCATAATTGTGATAAATAATCGTGAAAAAAAATAGTGACGATTTTTTTCCCATAATGGTGCAGGAATATAAGCAACTCATTGGTGTGTCTTTGTGTGTTGGTGAAGAGTTAACAGGAAGCTGTCCGGGACGTGTCTGTGTGGAAATGTCTGTATAAGGATTTGCTGCTTCACATTTCTCATAACAAGTACGGTCATGAAGCACTCACTCCTCATCGCACATGGAACACTTCAGCCAAGCGGTCTGTGAACTACCCATCAAGTCTGTTGATGTGCCTGTCCAGTCTGTCAAACATTGCTGCCTCACCGCTAGAAGGTCCTGGGTTCGAATCCCAACCCGGACAGTTCTTTTCTGTGTGGAGTTTAAATGTCCTCCCCGTGTCTGCGTGGGTTTCCTCCGGGCACTCCGGTTTCCCCCACCACCAAAAACATGTTCTAGTGAACCTGCTCCAGTCAGTGCCCCTGGCAACTTCACGATCTGAAGTTGGCCCCCGGGCGCTACGCCGCAGCTGCCCACCTCAGGGATGGGTTAAATGCGGAGGAAGAATTTCACTGTACATCTAATGTATGTATGACAAAATAAACTATCTTAAGACAGTGCACTGTAGACAAAGCACATATAGACAGAGTCGTGAGTTCACTCCTCTTCACTGAAAACGCACTTCTCCTCTCCCCGTCTTTGCCCTGTGGATACACAGTTTTAAAACGCTGGTTTCTTGGAGGAAGTTCAATGTTATAAGTTTTTACTTTTTAGAGACAGTTATGAGATAGATTTTAGACCAACTTCAAGACTACCCCGCCCCAAAAAGAACAAACTCTGTACTTTAGGAGCCAATTCTTCTGGGAATTACATATACCCATTTCATACGCTGTCCTCAATATTGATTCTTGATTGATTACTTTATTCATCCCCAATGGGGAAATTTCATTGCCATCGCGCAAAGCAACAACAGTTAAACACAGCACCAGCAACAATACACCACAGCAACAGAACAGTCTCAAAAAAATATCAAAATATTAGTGTATAAAATTACACATTCATTTAATGTGTTGCAGACCCAGAGTTATTAACTAAAATGTTCTACCAAATTTTGCATTATCAGCCGATCTTCAAAATCCAAATCTCAGAATGGGACAGCAGACAAATGTGATCTGGATGTTGCTAACGCACACAATCACCTAATAACACACAAGGATTCTCACGGTTTGCCGACACAATGGCGTCGTGGCTGTGCCCTGGGTGTCTTTTTAGACCAATGGAGTCATTAACACATGTTGCACTGGTGTGCTGCTAAAAACAGCGCACCATTATTCACTTACACAAGCACTTCATCTGTAGGACCAGGTCCGGACGCAGGGCTCTGAACCGGTTCAAGGAACAAAACCAAAAACCAAACACGAACAGAAATTTATGGGAAACTGAAACAAACAAAAAAAAGATTTCTTCAACTGTTCCGGAACAGAGGCGGAACATTATGAAATCCACAAAAACTGTTAAAAAAGTTTTCTGTTCTTTATATATTTCAATTATATTTTATACATTTAACTATGTCGGGGAGACTATTTCCGGTTGTGCACCCATCCAACTTTCACTGACAGTCATCAAGCCCCATGCATCTGGGGCTCCATCTTGTGGACAGACGAGCAAGCGAACGTAACAGCGTTTTAAAGCCAGTTTCCACGTTAATACAATTCACTGAAGTTTGAAATTCCACTAAATATATTCGGTATGAACTATATCTAAACTTAACATTGCACAAAATAAGGAACTTTAAGAACATTTTTGCGTATATGTCGGTGGTGGAACGGTTCCGAGAACGAAAACATAGGCCTGTCTGAACTGCTCAGAACGGAACGTCTTTAAAATAATTTCGTTTTCAAGCCCTGGCTGAACTGGGACTAGAACACAGTCCAGTTTCGTGGACCAGGGGCTGGACTGGGACTAAAACACAGACCAGTCTCGTGGACCAGGACTGGGACTAAAACACAGACCAGTCTCGTGGACCAGGGTTTGGACTGGGACTAAAACACAGACCAGTCTCGTGGACCAGGACTGGGACTAAAACACAGACCAGTCTCGTGGACCAGGACTGGGACTAAAACACAGACCGGTCTCAGTCCCACCAGTTTTGCATTCAAAACAGCAGTGCTTTTTACATTGCTGAGTGTGTGCTGGACCTCAAGGCGACCTATTCAGACAGGTTTAACAACATGAGAACATCCACAGCGCTTACACAAGGCCTGCAGTCTTATACACTTAGTGGTTTCCAGAGGTATACCATGTTGTTACACAGACACTTTGTTGGGCGTAAGGGCCATTTGTCATTTTTATTGACGGGGCAGCAAGGACGCAGACCTGCAGTAGACTTATGCCGGAGATAGGAATTGATCTCACGACAGCCGTATGCACTGTGAGACTAAGCCACAGGCGCAAGAGTGTATGGGGCTAGATGAAGCGGAGAGACTGTATATAAAAATGGACACCGCGTTTTGATGTCCGTGCCTACTTCCAGGTTGGTATAGGCCTCAGGCTGGCAGAGCCTAGTCTCAGAAAACCGAGCCCTATGGGAATTCCAATACAAGTATTCCAATCTTAGCAGCCTGTTTTAACCTATTTAAAGATCTTTCCTAATTGATTTTTTACTATATATTGCCGGATAATTATCGGTTAATTGTGTGAAGGGGGTGGGTCATCATTTCACAAAACGGGTCAGATTTGGCCTTAATATTTTTATTATTCCACACACAGTGGACAGTACCACCGCTGTGTGTGGGGTCTCTCTCTCATATACTGCATAGCTCTCAAGCTCTCCTGGTACCAGATATATGGGTACTTTCAAGTACAATGGCAGCGCGCAGTCGGCGGCACAACAGTTCAGTTCACAGCTATGGGATAACGTCATGCACGCTGAGTCTACTTTACAGTCTATGGGTATAACCGACAGTGCCACAGAGCCAGCCCCCAAATCAACTACAATATTGATTATATTGTTTTATAGATGTATCGTTATACTGTAATACATACTGTAATACAATTTTATGTTTTCTATGACTGCAAATTCACCTCTCCCATCTAGATGTGCCGCACTAACCTGATGTTTTTATAATTGTTTTTATTATTGATTATTTTATAATCGTGAATTTTTATAATTGCTCTCATCTTATAATCCTGTGGCGTGATTGGAACCACCGACTCACCGCGCCATTGAGGCATATGCGTCCTTCCCAGCGCTCTGCCTAACCAACTGAGCCAATGGGCAGCATTCTACTTGGATTTGTCCGAACCGAAGAAGAGGACATTCGTTTTGTAGCGTGGACTGGGAGAGGTTGGATTGGAAATGCAAAACATTTAAATTGAAAACCAAATTCCAACATTCCAATTCCTCAAAGTCCAACTAGCATCCATGGAGCAGGTATTTATAGAAACACTTACTCCACAGAATCTTCTACAAAGTGATGATGCAAGACAAAAGAATGCTTGACAAACCTTCCGCCGTGCGAGTGACTAGACTGTTTTTCTTGCTGCCTTGCTGCCAAACTCTGCTCTGCCGCTGATTGGCCGGCAGGTTCTAGAACAATGAACGCACGGCCATATTTGGAAAAGTGTCTGCCGCCGAGCCGCGTGTGTGAGCGTGGTTGTCTGCTTGTGTAAGTCCAAGTGTGTAACTGTCTGAACATGTGGCTCTACTTCTCTGTGTGTGTGTCAACACCATCTAATATGCATAGATAGTTTCTTTCTTTATTCATAATTAAGGAAGCATATGAATGAAGGCAATCCATCCTCAAGGGGGAACTAGAAGTATGCAGTCGTTGCCGACTGCTAAAGGGGTTTCCCGAAACCCACCAATGAAACCCAGTAATATTGTAGAGTAGCTCTACAACTAAAAATTTCTTTGCTAATCGGCCATCTTTCCTAACGATTAATCGATTCATCTGTTAATCTTTTTCTTTGAAAACATTTGTATTTTAGGAACAAATGTCTTTTAGCCCCCCATTCAAAGCTTCATTTAGGATTGGCTGGAAAAAGGATAAGGAAGGGGGAGGGGACATGCAGCAAGGATGTCGAGGAGAGGAAGCGAACCGACGATTCTGTGTGCCACTGTGCCACACATGGCAATTGTGTGCTTCACAGTGTACTCGCTCTCAACAGACTGGGATACTGAGGTGCATAAAATTGAAATTATTATTAACCTGAAACATTGTTGATATTGCAAACGTTGAACAACATTCAACACATTTAAGCAGAGGAGTGACCAAACAAGGAAACAATGAATTGATGTTGACTGTTGATTAAACGGTTATCAAATTAGTTGCCGATTAATTCAATAATCGATTACCATCGATTAATCGATCAGTTGCAGCTCTATTGTAGAGCCATGCTTTCAGTGATGTTGAATCATTGACAATGACAATAAACTTCATTCTAATTCCCGATTCTGATTTATTTTAAGGAATCTGAATTGTGACATCACATGGGCCTGGCATACAACATTTTGTGCTGCGTTGTCACATAAAGGAAAAAAAAGTGAGCCACCTTGAAAGATTGTATGCTAGATATTAAATTCAAATGCTTTATTGTGAAAACATCCACCCGGTCAGAAGTAATGGACCACACAACCATCTTGCAAGTGGTGGCCTCCAAAATTGCATCAGCTCATAGACCTACCCTAGAGCATTAATGCACCGAATCCGCCAACATTAAATCCAAAAACATTACATCCCCTATGCACTGCGGCCAAAAAAAAATCACGACTGACATATACCACATCTATGGCATATGTGTGCTCTGTAGTACAATGTCTGCACAGTCTGAGCCGAGTCCAGATCTAAGTGCACAAGCATGTTGATTTTTAAAGATATCTCTGCTTCCTGGCCACGGAGCAGGTTATGTTTTTAGCTGCGATGGTTTGTCCCTTCGATAACAGAAAAACTTGTGATCGGATCTGGTTGAAATTTTGCAGAGTTGGAAATGCCAAAAGAAGTGATTAAATGTTGGTGCATTTCTGTAGCCTATAAGTAACATAATCATACTTAATCACCAACTTACCGATAGATCGCTGGGCATGAGTAGACTTCCGGCTTGCATTGATAATGGGTTGCCACACATACTGCTAGCACAACAGTACTATGTTTTTGTACCACTACGGCACAGGTTTGCAATCTCTGAGTGTTTCTAGTTTTGTTTGTTTTTGTGATTGCCTGTTTTGGCACCAAATATGTTTAATCATCTATGAAGCAACTTCTGCTTTTAAGATAACAAAAAGGGAACTTTCAGGTAGAAAGGAGAACTTCCCACATGAACTTATCTTTTAAAATAGCATTTCCCTTTCGAATTGATTTTGCTGTTCTTTAGGCATGTAAACTTTAGCATTCCAAATAGTGACCCAAAAGAAAAG
The DNA here is from genome assembly GCA_900302395.1 of Bregmaceros cantori. NCBI lineage: Eukaryota > Metazoa > Chordata > Actinopteri > Gadiformes > Bregmacerotidae > Bregmaceros > Bregmaceros cantori. The sequence goes on along the minus strand of OMKY01058195.1, from coordinate 5,860 downwards.
GGGAGCTGCGATTGTTGTGAGCCGTGCACACCAAGTGGATACTAGAGCTGAAATGATTATCCGAAGTATTCGAGTACTCGAATCAAATACCCGCATATTTTGTGCCTTGAGTAACCGCCATTTTTGAGGACAGCGTCGTGCACTCCCAAGGAACGCTGCTGCATAGGGGCGGCATATGGCCGAAGCAGCGAGCCTCCCCGCGGATCGCTGCTCCACCTCACGACTGCATGCAACGTGACGATCATGTTTTACATAACAAAAGGGCACCATATATTCCTTTTATAACGGCGACTTGATTAAAACAGCCTTTTGTAACCTAATGCATCTAAACGTTGTTCCTTGTTCGTGTACGAGGCAACACTAGGCCGCCATTATCAACAGTAAACACAGTGACGGTGTACATGTCGTTCACAGATGGATCGAAACTCTCTGACACGCAAGGACGGCTGTGTGACGAATCACATTCAAATCACATGTTCCCATTCCTTAACTACATGAAATACAGCATTAATAGTTTAATTAAAATGCATTGCGAGAGTTGGGAGAGGTTGTGAGAATAGGTAAATATTCCATTGATCCGAATGACTTCAAATAATTTCATTTCCTTGTATTCTCATGCATTTTCCATCAACCGATTTTATTCTTCAAAAATCGTCTGAACAAAATCCGATTTTGAATCGATTTTTTGCACAGTCCTAATTTGGAGTAACTTGGAAGACTGTTTATAAACACAAGAAACACGGCCACGTGCCTATTTAAGTTATGTCTGTGGAGAGTGTCACTTGCCAGAGATATCATTACATCGCCCAAATATAGGCTTTTCCATCAGGCAGCATTAACCTCACGCTATGACTAATCACTAGGGATGCACCGATACCGTTTTTTTGAAAACCGATACGAGTACTTTAATTTCAGTACTCGCCGATACCGAGTACTACCGATACCGATACCGGGGAAAAAAAATGAAAATTTCTTCTACGAGAGGTCTGGCTATGGCTGTGTCCAAAATCGCCCCCTAACCCCCATATAGTGCACTATATGGGGCGCACGCCATCTTGTAGGGGTGTCCGAATTCTCCATGTACCCTAGATAGTGCACTGAAAGTATCCCACAATGCACTGAAAAATGTAGTGAGCATCGGATGTACTCTAGACGGAGCAATATAACCCATAATGCATTGCGAGACATTTTTAAAATGACCTAAACTTTAATAAAAATGCCGCGGCGGGAGTAAATAACGACCGACTGCGGCAAATAGTTATAAATGTAAGTACTTTTGACTTTCTGATGATTGTTGAATTTTATAATTATATTTTTTACAATTATATTTTA
>OMKY01058189.1:0-10458 GCA_900302395.1 Bregmaceros cantori | reverse complement strand
TTTCATTGTTAATCGTCATTAATAGATAAACATTTGTTGGCCAATTTAAAGATATAGTATGCGGTTTTTCACATTATTCCAAATGCTGGGAAGTATGTTCCTATATACCTCTGATACATGTAAAAAAAAATAATTAAAAAAAAAATATATATATATATATTTTTTTTTTTTTTAATTATTATTATTATTATTATTATTATTATTATTATTATTATTATTATTATACCTACCATGGACATATAGTTACTAATGTAAGTACTTTTGACTTTCTGTCACTTGTCCCGCCGGGTGCAACGCACTTCCTGTGTCCGTATATTTCTCTGTGTAAAGTGATCGTAGTGGACAAAAGTGGATGAATTTGTTTCAAAATCCGCTTACTACAGCTGCGACAAATTGCACATCATCCTCCCCGCTACACTCACCGTTTTACACGAGTATTAATGAAATGCAGGTAAAATCCGACTTGAAGTTTCTCACCGATGAGGTCACATGTTCTTCTGGACCAATGGGATGGCTGCTTCCACTGGTAATTCCAAGTTAAATGAGTACATTTAACGGGTTGCACAGTTTATTTAATCGTGCGTTTGTGGGCCACAGATCCGCACGAGAGCATTTGGGTGAGGAATAGCACAACGCAAGTTACCACCATCATTTTTAAAATACCGTGGTAGGTGTGTGCTCCCGCCGATTAGACCTTGAAAAATAGTCAAAGACACGGCAAACATAAATGGCACCAGAAGTGGCGAGCATAGACGTGGGGTAGTTAAGGAAGTAAACCGGAAATGTGTGAAAAACTTGTCTATAATGTTTAAATAATTTTGACGACACCGACTCTGACAGAGCTATACGTGAGTGCTCTATGAGTGAGTGCACTATAAAGTAACTATACTAACTATTAGAGCTGCACCGATCCGATCCTCAGATCGGTGATCGAGCGCCGATCAGACTTTTTTCCAAGGATCGGGACTCGTGATTTTGTCCGGATCAGGATTGGTAAATGAGTTGGGGAGCCGAATGACTGTTTATTTACTTTGACTATTATTGAAATTGACAATTGTGCCAAATAGTTTGGGTAATACCAATTTTTGCAGGATCAGAACTCTGTATCGGGACTCGGTACCGGAGATCGGGATCGCCGATCGTTAAAAAAAACGTGATTATTGCACCCCTGCTAACTATAGCCATTATAGCCTTAGCTATTGTTTCTATGTTGAGTCTGGCAGAGCATGTTCGATCCTAGTGAACCAGCTCAGGTGTTCTGCTCCAACTGACTGACACTTGACAGAATAAAGTTGACTTGACGTTGCGTAACTGACTGTCAACCACTTACGCTGTCTGTCTTTCTGTCTGTCTCTGTCTGTCTGTCTGCCTGCCTGTCTGCCTGTCTGTCCCCAGCCATATACGGGACTGTCTCAAGCTGGACCAAGATGACAGGGAGTGTCTGGCTCACTACAGACAGGTCAAGAAGCTTAGCAAGCAGCTGGACTCGGCCGACGAGCTCGTCCAATCAGAGAGGTGAGAGGATTTGACTCTTTCAGTGCCAGCTTTCATGACAATCACGTGTTTTTTTTTCGTTGTTTTTTGCACTTTAATGTTAGCTTGGCATTTATTGGCTTTGACTTGCAGTGCAACTTTGTGTAGAATCGACAGACTATAGATGTTAGCTTTATTTTTACTTAAAAGATAATAAACATTTTTGGTAATATAAGGTGTCATGTTTTTTTCATAGGCAGCGTAGCGTTCTACTTGCCTTGGAATGTATTTGAATGAAAGACAACATCAAATTCTTCAATTCTTCTGTTACGTTTTGGCAACTAACATCTTGCCACAGAACGTGTACGTCAGTTGTAATTGTGTGTTGAGGTGGGACGAGGCGATGGAACGTGTACGTCAGTTGTAATTATGTGCTGAGGTGGGACGAGGCGATGGAACGTGTACGTCTGTTGTAATTGTGTGTTTGGGTGGGACGAGGCGATGGAACGTGTACGTCAGTTGTAATTGTGTGATCCTGTGGTCAGGTGGGACGATGTGATGGAACGTGTACGTCTGTTGTAAGTGTGTGTTTGGGTGGGACGAGGCGATGGAACGTGCATGTCAGTTGTAATTGTGTGTTCAGGTGGGACGAGGCGATGGAACGTGTACGTCAGTTGTAATTGTGTGATCCTGTGGTCAGGTGGGACGATGTGATGGAACGTGTAATTGTGTGTTTAGGTGGGACGAGGCGATGGAACGTGTATGTCAGTTGTAATTATGTGTTGAGTTGGGACGTGGCGATGGAACGTGTATGTCAGTTGTAATTATGTGTTGAGTTGGGACGAGGCGATGGAACGTGTATGTCAATTGTAATTGTGTGTTGAGGTGGGACGAGGCGATGGAACGTGTACGTCAGTTGTAATTGTGTGATCCTGTGGTCAGGTGGGACGAAGCAATGGAACGGTACGAAGCAGTGATGGAGACGGAGCCAGAAGTGGAGTTCTACACCAACCTGGCCATGGCCCGGATCTGTTTCTGTCTGGTCAAGGTGAGCTTCTGGCAAATGAGAACAATCTAGTCGTTCATGGATCGCACAACCAATCAATCATATCATATTTGAATTCGATCAATCCCCAGTGTGACATTGTATCGCTGTGTCTCGCAGCTCAAAGAGGTGCAGCAGGCCATCGACACATGCTCAGAAGCTCACCAGCGCGATCCTCACAATGCCAACGTCCTCCGGGACCGTGCCGAGGCCTGGATCTTGGACCAGGACTATGAGAAAGGTACGTCCATTTTTCTCTAACGAGGAGGGTTGAACTACAACCAGCAACCGGAACGTTGGTCTATAAAGAGTTCAATCTATAGACGAGTTTGCGGGCTACATACAGGGGGCAGACGTTTTGAAAATACAACTTGAAGTTACTTACTCGGTGTGCTCACATGTTCTTTTGGACCAGGATGGCTGCATTAGTGCATTCAATCGTAAGTCTGACAAAAATGAGAAAATGGAACGGGTTGCGCAGATTCTTGATTCATGCGTTTCTGGGGCACAGGTCCACCCTAAATCCTCTGGGTGTGAAATAGCTCAGCGCAGTTACCCCCAACATTTTTTAAATAACGCAATTGGTGTGTGCTGTCACATTAAATAGACAATAATAATAAGTCAGAACAGGTAATGGTACCAGAAGTCATGTCCAGCTTACAATGATTGGTGCGTGTTTTTGTCAGCGGTGGAAGACTACCAGGAAGCCCGGGAGATGGACTCTGACAGCCATGACATCCAGGAGGGTCTGGAGAGAGCTCAGAAGCTGCTCAAACTCTCACGGAAGAGAGACTACTACAAGATCCTTGGGGTGTCACGGTTGGTGGTCAAGTTAATTCTACCGTTAACAGGACATTTAGAATAGATACAAAGTTGTGATTTGTCGTTGTTAAAAATGTGAGATATTCATATATATATCATGTTTAGCTAAAGAGTCATGGTTTGTCAAATACACATTGGATAATTTCCCAAGTCATCAAGTCATCTTACCAGGTTCTCCAATGATCAGAGGGTGTGGATGCATTAATCAGGGTTTATTCAGGATACTCCAGGACAATTCAGCAATCAACACAGGCAGTTACAGAGTGGGACACCAATCGTCTCTCCACGGCACCAGCATCAGAGACTCTCTCCCTCACTGCTCCTGTTCCATTACTTCCAACAATTTTTGGCTCAACCCCTTTATGGTGTTGGCAAATCATATCACTTGGCACGTAGCACATGCATACATACCTCAAGGACCTCCTCACTCACAAACCCACTACTCGACACCTCCGCTCCAGTAACACCATCACCCTGCAACAACCCCGGACAAAGCTACGATCAATGGGAGATCGGGCGTTCAGCTCGGCCGCCCCTCGCATATGGAACTTCCTCCCAGAGCACCTCAGAGTGCCACAGCACACTGACGTTTTTAAAAGGGGACTTGAAACTTCTTTTAACCTTTCTCTAGAATCTGTTTTTAATTGGTTTGTTTTAATTGGTTTTCACTGCTTATTTTTACAGCTTGTCTTTTAATCATGCACCTTGAGACGTCCAACGTTCTTTCTATGCAAGGTTTACATGTTCTCCCCGTGTTCGCGTGGGTTTCCTCCGGGCACTCGGATTTCCCCCACCGCCAAAACACATGTTCTAGTTACTAGTAGTCTAGTTAACCTGCTGCAGTCAGTACCCCGGGGCAAGGCACTGGCTCAGAATCTGTTACTGCTGACTTGTTACTTAGATGATATAAATATACTCTATTTTGTTTGCACAACACCGATCTACTTTAACTATTAACATTCAGTAATGCTGCCTAATGTAAACACCACTGCATTCATGCAACATTTTACACAATATGCATCTTTACGCTAACACAACAAGCTAAGAAATTATTAATTCCTCCTGGCCTAAGCGACAATTTCTTTAAATATTTGAAATACCTTTGAGTGCATTTCGGAGCTTGTGCTTTTCATGTTGACTTGAGTAGATTTGGATCAATACTTTGTATTTTTACTTTGTGTATTTTGTATCTGTATTTTACTTTGACATCTGGGTACTGTCCGTGTCTGTCACCGTGTGCCTGGTGGTGCATCCAGGAGTGCTGGCAAGCAGGAGATCACCAAGGCCTACAGGAAGTTGGCCCAGCAGTGGCACCCGGACAACTTCCAGTCCGAGGCAGAGAAGAAGGAGGCCGAGAAGAAGTTCATCGACATTGCTTCGGCCAAGGAGGTCCTCACAGATCCAGGTGACAACTGGTCTTTGGATTAAACAACAACTCTTACAAAACACAGCTGCTCATGTACTGACCGGACCAGAGGGCGGGAACACATCAGCCCAATTTTAAAATCTCACTTTCAACTACTTCTAGTAGTCTTCAAATGTGTGAACCTGTGATCCACAGGCATTTCACAAGTTCTTAAATAAACAAAAATGTTATGCAAATATTGCTCTCTACCTGTTCGCTTGACCACGATGATACCACAATAATGTCTGCTGCCAGCACGCTGTGACATCACCATGCAACATCCCTATTAGCCAGAGATGGCAAAAGTACCAGGATTTCCTACTTGAGTAAGAGTAAAATACATTTGTAAAAAAAGAACTCGAGTAAGACTACAAAGTACTGACCCAAACATCTACTCAAGTAAAGTAAAAGGTACAGGCTGGGAAATGTACTCAAAAAGTACTTTGAAAGTAAAAAGTACATGCTCTAAAATGTACTCAAAAGTATTTTTTAAAGTATAAAGCACAAGGACAAAACCTAAATTTGCCTGAAAATTTTTCAGGCGATATATTTTTTGAGGGTCACACCCAGAGACTAAATTAAAACAACTTATTAACTGCTACTGTACTCAGTGCATTACCGAGTACTGCCCCCTACTGACTCATTCACGCTATACATGTAGTCCTACCATGTCGTCGCAGCAAGAAAAGAAAATATTAATGACCCTGTGGGAAAAGTAAGGAGTAGAAGTACTGATATGTTTGTTAAAAATCTACTGAGTAGAAGTAAAAAGTACTCACAGAAAAAAGTACTTCTAAAAGTACAGATACTTAAAAATTCTACTTAAGTACAGTACTCAAGTATTTGTACTTCTTTACTTGCCATCTCTGCTATTAGCCTAGTTAGTGAAAACACATTTCTCTGCTTCCCTTTTTCAAAAGCTCCAGATAAAGTCATATTTTCTTCATCCTTTGCCTGTTCTGTGTGTCTGTCCAGAGATGCGTGAGAAGTTTGACGCGGGCGACGACCCGTTGGACCCCGAGAGCCAGCAGGGCGGGGGAGGGGGACACGGACATCACGGCTGGCCGTTCGAATTCAACCCCTTCGAGTCCGGACACTTCCACTTCAAGTTCCACCACAACTAGACCGAGGTCTGTGAGCCTCTCACCTCGGACTGGCTTTTAATTTAATTTAATTTATCTTTTAGCACACTTTTGTTGAAAGCGGGCTTTTTTCGTGGGCGGTTTGATTCTATGCAGTACAAGAGAGTTGCCTTTTTTTCGGCCTTTTTCTAGGCCTCAAAACGAAAAAACAAAAACAAAAAAAAGCTTTGAACCAGGGCTTTGAAGCGATTCAAGGAACGAAAACGGGGAACTTTTCATATTTTCCAGGGAACAGAAACAAAACCAGAAACGTTATTATTTTTTTATGTTCTGGAACAGGGACACTGTAGTAGTGTCCCTGTAGTGCAGTGTAGTACGAATCGCCGCAGGACTCTCTGCAGCGTGTCGTTGTGGGTTCGCCCCTACATGCAACGAGACCTTGGCTGGAGAGTGCTGCCAGCGGGAAGCAGCGGGTCTCTGTAGCGACTCATTGTGGGTTCGCCCAGACATATATTATATAGAAACAGCTGACACGAACGAAATTAAACTGCTCCAGGAACAATATTTTTTTTGTTCTAACCGGTTCGGGAACGTCAATTTGTAGGTGGAACTTATAACCGGAAACATTATAATTTCATTTCTGTTCGGAACGAACCGATTGGAAAAATATATCGCTTCAAAGCCCTGCTTTGAACCGGTTCAAGGAACGAAAATGAAAACTGGGAACTTTTTGTATTTTCCAGGGAACAGAAACAAAACCAGGCACGTTATTATTTTTAATGTTCTGGAACAGGAACACTTATTTAAAAATAATGCTAACCTGTTAATACCTGTTCTATTTCGTTCCTCAAAGTTTTTGTTGAAACACAGTGCGGTCCGTCTGGTGCCCGCTGCTCCTCCAGTCTCTGCCGCTGTGAGCCTTCCCTTCCCAGCCGTCAACTTGACTTGAAACGCCGCCGGGCACACATTGTGATTCGAGAAAAGTCAATTTATTGGGCGAACTCAAGTGGAACAAATAGATTGGGTAAAAATATTGGTTCAAAGCAGGGCTCCGAACCGGTTCAAGGAACAAAATGGAAACCAAAAACGAACGGAAAATTCATGGAATTTTTGGAAGTTTTAAAAATAATTTTGTTTTCAAGCAAGGTTGGTTGCAAGTTATTTTTACAAAGATTCTACGGCGTGTCATTCTGTTCTCTGTGCCACTGTCAACACTGGAACTGGAACGCGGTACATCTCACCCTGCATGATGTGCTACTCCAGTAATTATAGCTACACACACACGACACATGCTACAGGACCACCGAGCCCTTAGGGGCTAAAAGGACTCGCGTAGCAAAAGATGCAAAACTATCTCCACAATGTGGGGAATCTGTCATATCACAGTTCAGTGAAAAATGCATCCTACGCACTCAGGAGCATGATCACCAGAGATGTACACAAGTCCCGAACTCACGAGTCGAGTCCGAGTCTTTAGGGTACGAGTATGAGTCGAGTCTCGAGTCATTTTTAAAGATGTAGCTCTAAAAGCTTGGAATTGAATGCAGAACTAGATTTAACTACATGCATATATCGCACACAGAATGGTTAGTTCAAAGTTAGCTAATGTGATACAGGTTGATATAGCAATGATTATGTATAAGGATGAAAAGCCGAAAAAGAGGGAAAGACTCGTCAAAAACTTGTCGAGATTCGAGAGACATTGACCTAGATTCCCAGTGTGGAGCCCGAGTCTTTAGGGCACGAGTCCGAGTCGAGTCTCGAGTCCCATTTTTGGTGACTCGAGTGACTCGCGAGTCGAGTCTTTTGACTCGAGTCTGCATCTCTGGTGATCACAGCCAACATGCTTAAATGGAATGGAAAAAGGATCCAATGAGTCTGGGCACGGAAGGGCTAGTAACTACTAGAGTAACTAGCAGAGATGGCAAAAGTACCAGATTTTCTTACTTAAGTAAGAGTAAAGTACATTTGTGAAAAAAACAACTTGAGTACGACTACAAAGTACTGATCCAAATATCTACTCGAGTTGAGTAAAAAGTACAGGCTCAGAAACGTACTCAAAAAGTATTTTTCAAAGTATAAAGTACAAAATTAAAAAATACATTTGTACATAAAAGGCACTTTTTCAAAGCTAGTTTTACCATGTTTGAATGTTTGAATGCATTGTGTAAAATCTAGCCTTCTTAAAACTTACTTCACTTAAGGTTCATAAATCCCACTGCTGAACATTGAAATTAACATCTGAAACATTGACGCAAACACACAAAAAAAGTAATGAGCCTGTTTTGGGAAAAGTTAGGAGTAGAAGTCTACTGAGTAGAAGTAAAAAGTCATCAGAGAAAAATTTACAGTACTTAAGTATTTGTACTTTGTTACTTCCAATCTCTGGTAACTAGTAACTAGAGTAACTAGTAACTATAGTAACTAGACTTTGGGGGCCTCTCTAATACCTTCTCTCATTACAGTTTTCGTCTGCAGTCCCCTGCCAGATTGTATCAAGCTATCTGAAATAAACTAAAATAAATAAATGGTGAAATTATTAATATTTTGAAAGTAACTAAGCCAGTTACTTCACCTTAGTTACTCTGTTACTTTTCAGTATATTCACATATGTTACCAACATACTCGTTTTTATATTGGAAGTGAGATTTAAGCTTGGAGGGGGAAAAAATTGACAAATTGATAAACTAGAAGCACTCAGAGATTGCAAAGCTGCGCCGTAGTGGTACAAAAAAATAGTTATTTTAGTGCTAGCAGTATGTGAAGCAACCCATGCTCCTAGAGTAGCGCGATTGCGATTGACGTCACTGGCGAGATGCCAACTACATTTCCCAGCGGCCACTGTGACCTGGAAGTCTGGTCACGTGACCGCGGTAAGCACCCAGTTATCTATCAGTAAGTTGGTGATTAAGTATGATTATGTTACTTATAGGCTGCAGAAAGACACCAAACTTGAATCACTTCTTCTGTTGGTCATTTCCAATAACTCATCCAGATCTGTGCACAACGTATTCAGTTATTCTGGCGACAAACCAACGTGACCAAAAACATAACCTCCTTCCACGGCACAGCACCGACACAGGTAAATATTTGCAGCAACCCAGTGTTATTAAAAATAAGTCACAATGAGTAATTTGAGTATTGTGGAACAGTACATTAGGACTTTAACCTCTCGGTTTAATGTGATTGCTGCTTTTGAAAACGTAACATGTTTACATTTATTATTATTATTATTAGTAGTAGTACTTTTTATTAGTACTTTTACTGACTGTTCTTTTACTTCCACAACAATCCAGATACTGGAACTTTGTTACTGATGTCAAGTACTTTTTAAATAATCGATGAGCTGCCAAATGAAATGATTAGTCAATTAATCGTTTAGGTATTTTTGCTTTAAAAAAAAAAAAAAAACATAACATATTCACAGAAACACAGAAATAATGACATGTCGTCAACTTGAAATGGAGTCAATCTTGATTCATGTCTGCAAACAAATGTACAACAATTAAGTTAATTACTCCGACACAAACTCATTATTAGAGGTGCACCAATCCGATCCTCAGATCGGGATTTGACCATTTATTTACTTTGACTACTATTGAAATTGACAACTGTGCCAAATAGTTTGGGTACGACCAATTTTTGCAGGATCTGAACTCTGTATCGGGACCCTGTATCTGGGATCGGGACTTGGTATCAGGACTCTGTACCGGAGATCGGGATCAGCCGATCATTAAAATCAAAGGATCTTGATCGGATCAGGTGCAAAAAAAATGTGATCGGTGCACCCCTAAAAAATAGAAGCTCTGTAATTAACTTCTAGTTGGAATGCTGTATGAAACTCAGTCACTTGACACAGACTTTCAAAAGATTCAAACGCTCCGAGTGGATGAGAGCGATGGAGTGACAGAGCGAGAGGTAGAATGACGGGGAGACAAAAAGAGTGAGCGGATGAGTGAACGAGTGTGAAGTGAAGAATGTAATGTGTCACTCTTATAATAAAACCTAATAATAATAAAATAGGAACCATGGTAACGACACCTAATGGTAATCCTACTCCCTACGCCTAAATTGCAGTTCAATCCAATGACACAGCATTAAAAACACTCCAGTTTTATTTTTGACAGAAAATGTAAAACGAACGGGAATGAAGTGTTGGAGTTACTGTAAACTATGTAGAAATGCTGTGTGTTCCAATGAGTGAATGTAAACGTGTATTGACTGGTGGTGGCTGCTTGACCAGTGATTTGCTACAAAGGCACAAAAACAAAATAAAAACTCTATGACAACTGTGTGTCGCTGTTTCTGTGGAACATCCATGGCGCTTGGTTTTAGCCTTCTTCTCAAAATCAGAACCAGAATACTCAACTCAACTCAACACATTTTTATATACTGCCAAAATCGCAGTCCAAGCTCCCTCAAGGCGCTTCACTAAAGTGATTTTGTTTTTAGATTTAGATTTAAGGAATATAGCAGCTATTTACCTAACTACCTTTCAACCTTGATTGCCCAGTTAAGGACAGTAATTTCTGCCCAGTTAAGGACATTAATCCTCCTTTAACGGAGGACTGGAAAGAAGAGGAGATCGAGACTTTAAATCAGTCTCGATCTTGGTCTAGTTGAAAAATTAA
>OMKY01058186.1:8950-12199 GCA_900302395.1 Bregmaceros cantori | reverse complement strand
ATTTTCATTTGGTAACCACCAGAGATGTGACCAAGTCTCAAGTCCTTCTTGGGCAAGTCAAGTCCCAAGTCAACTCCCAGTCAAGTCATCATTAACATGCTGTCATTTTAGCCCCAGAATCTGATTTTAATAAAGTCAAAAGCAAGCAATAGTTTGGCTTTTATAATAGCATCGTTTAATTTTTTGCTACTTTATTAAAATCAGATTCTGAAAATTACAGCATGTTAATAATGACTGGATTTGGAGTTGACTTGGGACTTGACTTGCCCAAGAAGGACTTGAGACTTGAAAGAGGGACTTGGTCACATCTCTGTTGAACACTATCCCGTCAGTCCTAAGGGCACTCTCACAACCTAAGTCCATCTATTGGACTTGACTTATTTGGACGAAAAACCTTCAGAGTTTGAAACAAACCATTCCAGCTGATCAACCGCACCAGTACTAGCCTGTCGAACCAAAAACGATTCAAACGATCATTGGGTCTGGTAAAACCAGGGTCGAAAAATGTGTCAAAAAAGTGCCAATCAAATTGCGTTTTCCAGTTAGACTGACGAGCTATAACCAACGCATCGTCCACGCATCGCACATCGCTAGATGCTTGCATTGGGTCTGGTAAAATCAGGGTCGGAAAACGTAAAAAGAAATGTGTCAATTTGTGTTATCCAGTCACAGCGCAGTAGGTGGGACAAGCGGCGTGGAGACGTGACAACCAAACTCTGCCCACGTCTCGCATAGCCCGTACAAACTCCGCCCACCTCCATGCTAATTGGCCGATTCAATCCGTATCAACAGCGTGCCTGATTTTCCCAGACCCAATGCAAGCATCTAGCGATGTGCGATGCGTGGGCAATGCGTTGGTTCTGGCTCGCCAGGCTATTATCCAGTCCCAGCGCACTAGGTGGGACAAGCGGCGTGGAGGCGTGACAAACTCTGCCCAGGTCTTTATTCGAATAATTCGATTGGTCAGGCCGTATACGGGCAACGTCTGCCTGATTTCCCCAGACCCAATGTACCGTCTAGCGCCGTGCAATGTGTGGACGATTAGTTGGTTCTGGCTTGCCAGTTGCCAGGCTACACTAGTACAGTATTTGATTAAATCATTATAAAGGTTGGCTTTTGAAAGTGCCTAAAACTCCAGACAGCCACATAGTTATGGAAAACCAGTTCTGGCATCTCACGCACGCCTTTGTTCAACTCAGTGCCATAAGTTTAACTTCTAGTACGTCAGCAGCCACACACATTGCATCGTTCTCTGTCTTGCTGATGAACTGCCCGCATTACATTCCCACTCTTTTCAGCTTCACCAATTGATCGGTGAATGTCCCTCTGTCTCCAGTAATTCAATTGCTTTGAATTAGACGCCACACCCCCCACCCCATCAATAAAAATGGATTCCTGGATGTGCAGAATATCACACACACTTTGAAACTCTCCACACACCATGCCTCCTCAGTTCTCTTGTTCTGATCCCTGCCTTCCTTTCTCCACCCATCTCTGTCGCTCTCTCTCTTTCTCCCATGTTTCTCTATTTTAGTGTCACAGTCAGCCTCTCTAATATATCTGTTGTCTCTTTAGTCTCTACCTCTATCAATGTCATCATGTTCCTTTTGTACAGTAACTAGTCCATAATCTAACACATAAGACAACACAGTAGTCACTTTCCCTCTCTCTCCTACCTTTCTCTCACCCCTCCCTATCTCTCATTCCTTCTCTCCGCCCTATCTCTCTCTCCCTTTCCTCCCTACCTCTCTCTCTCATCTCTCCTCCTGCCTATCCCCCCCACCTCTCTCTCCTCACTCCCTCTCTCTTGTTCTCTTTCATATCTCTCTCTCCTCCCTATCTCTCCGTTCCCCCTCTCATCACCTCTTTCTCTCCTCCCTCCCTCTCGCTCTCCTTCTCTCCCCCCTAAATCTCTCCTCCATCTCCGTCTCTCTCAATTTTTTTTCATTAAACACTCATGCTCTCTCTCTCCATCATCCTCTCTGACCCCCCACTCTCCCTCTCTCTCTTCCATTCGCCATTTCTCTTTCTATCTCTCTCTCTCAATCCCAGTTCTCTTCTCATCTATGTCTCTCCCCATCTGTATCTTCTCTGCCGCCTGTATCCACCCCCACCTCCCCCACCCCCTCTCCCTCGCTCTCCGTATCTGTCTTTTAATGTGTTAAGAATGTGTCCGCTCCACCTGGACACATCTGGAGTCTGCAGTGACCTCTGCACATCTGCAGCTCAACACCACTCCAACCGACTCCCCTGACACGACAGGCAGCAACAGATAACACACATGCACACATTTACACACACACACCCCCCCCCCATGCACACCCACACAAACACACCCACACACACACTGATAAACATTGATCTATGCAAACACACGCATACCTGAATATACACTTCATAATTATCATAAAATACACATATTATATTGATATTAACTCTTTCAGTGCCAACCATTATGGCAAACGACCCACATTACTTACTTGAGTAAAAGTAAAATACATTTGTAAAAAACAACAACAACTCAAGTAAGACTTCAAAGTATTGATCCAATTATCTAGTTGCGTAAAGTAAAAAGTACAGCCTGAGAAATAAAATGTAATATATTATCAAAAAGTATTTTGGAAAGTAAAAAGTTACATGCTCTTAATTGTATTTTATTGAAAGTATAAAGTGCAAAAAAAACAAAACCTAGCCTTGACTTCACTAAAAGTTTATAAATCACGCTGCCGAACTGTGACACGAATATCTGAAACATTAGCAAATATTGCTCACAGGCCCCACGCTTAATATCACAAGGAACAACATTAACTGAGGATTTATACAATGACACCACATCACTCCACTCATCCGAGTAATAAGAAAGCATAGTGAACAACGATTTTACCGTCAATGGAAGAATGCCTTCAAAGTTGTAAAAAAAGTACTTTTCCATGTTTTGGGAAAGGTAAGGAGTAGAAGTACCAATATTTTTTGTTAAAAATCTACTGAGTATAAGTAAAGAGTCATCAGAGAAAAAAGGACTTTTTTTGAAAATTATTTTTGGGTGCAAGCGCCGCTTTGGATTTTTTTATTGAGAGATAGTGACAGGATTAAAGCAGAAACTGGGGTGAAGAGTCGGGGAGAGACATTCCAGAAATGGTGGACAGGGGATTTGAACCTGCGGCACTGCTCGACCCATGGGCTGGACCCGAGAAAAGTACTTCTATTCGTACAGATACTTGAAAATTCTACTTAAGTACCACTTTGCCA
>OMKY01058186.1:1450-6450 GCA_900302395.1 Bregmaceros cantori | reverse complement strand
ACGTTCAACTGTTAACCACTACATTTCACTATCCCAAATTAGCCAACTGACTGTCCCACATTAGTAAGCTGCAAAAAGTGACCCACATTAGGGTAATCCTCCCTACGGACACTTAAGTGGTATACCTCACCACTTCACATCCATTATGTAGGGGCAAATACAATGGACAGTCTGCTGGTGATTGATAGCATACGACCATGGATAAATCAATAATAAAACACTTTTAAGCGGACAATGCTCCGCAAATATTGCTCTCTACCTGTTCACCTAACCGCGATGATACCATTCATAATGTCTTGCCGCCACCAAGCTGTGATGTCATCATGCAACAGCCCTGTTGGAGATGTGTTTCCGCATCACTGGGTGATGTTATGTGCAACGTTTAAAGTGGAATTAACTATTTTTGAATGTAGCCTTTTAGGCCAGCGAGTTTGGCCGGCACGTTTTTTTCCGCAATATTTTTTTTTGTAAATATATTTTTTTTTCTGCATTGAAGCGAAATGTTGGTGACAAGCACAAACATTTTTTTTGATACCTGATGTGGCCCAGCCTCACCGAGGAACTGCCCCTAGGAAATGAAGACCCTGATTTAACTGCTAATTCAAAATAAACATTTACATGAGGTAATGTGCGTGCAGTCACCACAGTTACCACCATGCCTTTATCTTTGTTTGTTTTCTTCTCTTTTTCCCGCCTGCAGGACGCAACACAACCAGCATGCGTCAGCTAAGTGATCAATGTGTTTTATTCATAACCACTTCATGAAGCATCTGCATGGAATCATCCACACACGCTATTGCAGTCATCATGAGTTAAAGCTCAGCTTGGTTCAGCTCCTAGACCATTTTTTGTGTTTTATTCCTCCGCTGTGATCATTCGCCCAGTAAGCCAAACCAAGCCAATCGTCCACGCTTTGCTCAAGTGTGAGTTTGGGTCTGGGGTCGATCTGGAGTCGATCGAAAAGGGGTGTGGTGGGGGGGGAAGAAGTATTTAACAGGAAAACTTATCCAGTAGGCCTGATAAGTGACGGAGTAGGAAGCATCTTGTCTCGCAGAGAGCCAGCGCCAACCTGGCTCTGAGTGGTTGGCAGAAACAGAGCTGAGGATCAGATTTTTTGATTCGATAGTCTGTAGACCAAAAAGCATGTTTGAGTGATGTGTGGACGATTTGTTTGGTCTGGCTTGCCAGGCTATGTGATCAGTGTCTGTATTGTGAGAATGTAATCTCACAATAATGTAATCTAATCTAATAAAATGAATGAATGGAATGGCTGTAACTCAAGGGCGGCCATCAGGGCTTTGAACCAATATGTTTTCCCAATCGGTTTGTTCTGAACATAAACAGAATTATAACGTTTCTGGTTATGAGTTCCACCAATAAATTGATCACCCCGAAGTAGTTAGAACAAAAAAATATTGTTCCCGGAATGGTTAATTTAGTTCCTGTCAGCTGAAAGCGGCATACACAGTGTTTCAATTCAAGTTGATGTCCGTCGCGGGCGCAGCTGGGAAGAGAATGCGCATGGCCGCAGAGACTGGCGGAGTCATCACCGATGGGATAGACTGTGCCGTGTTTCAACGAAGGATTTGAGGAAAAAAATAAAACTGGTATTAACTGATTAACATTATTTTTAAATAAGTGTTCCTGTTCCAGAAGATATAAAATAATAACTTTTCCGGTTTTGATTCTGCTCCCTGGAAAATAAAAAAAAGTTCTTGGTTTCCGTTTTCGTTCCTGGAACTGGTTCAAAGCCCTGGTGGCCATCAATTTAGAACTAAGCACATACCTGCAACTTTTATTTCAGAACTCACATTCCTTTTGGGTAAATTAATAATAACTAGTCTTGTGTCACGGCCCACAGGTGTATAGGGGTCCATGGCGGGTTACCGCAAGTAATTACACACACACAACGCAGGAGGACTACAGAAGAAGAGACATCACACAGTGTCACATGGGAGTGTGGGTTAAACATTTGGAACCATGAGGAGCTTACCAAGTTGAGTATTTAAGCATAAATAACAATAACAAATTAGTTGCCAATGACTATCAGCTGTACTGTCTTTAGTCGGTTTAACGGATGTGTTTCCAAATTTGAAAGTTGGCCGTTTCACCCCCTAATCGACCTACTTTCTCCAACTGTTAGAATACTTTGTCCATCTTCTACAGTAAAAATCCATAACACAGATTTGTTTCAACCATTTATAAAGCCAACTGATCCTTATTAGCACAGCTTCTCCAGATCAATTAGGTGATGAATGACAACAGCTTTTCACTGAATCTGCAGCACTTCTAATTTAGCCTGTGTTTTTACTTCTACTATATACATATCTGTTAACTCTTACAGTGGTGCCGACTTCCACAGGCAAACATACAGATGTGAATTGCCCTAATGTGGGCCCTTATTTGCAGCTTCCTAATGTGGGACTGTCAATTGCCTAAGGTGGAACAGTGAAATGTAGAGTTGAACAGTGGTACTTCATGTTATACACATTACCATACCATAGTTTGCTTTCACCATAGTTTCACAGACATTCATTTGTTTAGGGAGGAGCCAGAGCCACTGGAACTTAGATGTCCCACCATAGGCAGTGACCCACTTTAGGGCAATCCACTCTCTATCCTCCATCCTCCATCTACTGCAAAAGACATCGAGACACATGTAATGTAAAAAAAATTGTAATTACACGTTTTCCTAGAGAATAGAGATCCCATTCTTTACAATATAAGTTGGTGTGTTCTGATTTGATTTGTGGGGAAATTTTACTTTACTTTTTTTAGTGTTAAATTGCTGGACACAGAAAGAGTTGAGAAAATGTTCATTTGAAGCAAAAATACTCCAGTTTCTCTAGTTCATCTATAAAGAGGAATCATTATTCTTCCCATTATCTGGTCCGGGGGGTGGGCACTCTCTCTTTGCACTCCGGGGCAGAGGCTTGCTGTGCCCAAAGTTTTGTTGTTCACAAACATAAACTGCATACTAACATACTACCAACAATGGACGCCTCATATCAACAAAACTCGGTTAATCATGTTTTTTGGAGGGGCAAAGAGCCGCAGGACTCCAGGGTTCCAGCCGCATCCGGCTAGCAACTCACGGGTTGGCCACCCGTTCTCCAGTCTGTGGCTTCCACACAAATTCTGATCGGAGACATCACAATACATGTATTACCACGACGCTGTGCAGATACTGTCTAGTTTGCTTGTCAGGCATCCATTTGCTCCTTCTCCATCTAATGCTCCCTAGCTCAGCCAGTTCCTCCACCATTCTTGACCTCCCTCACTTTCTCTCCGTCTTGGTCTCTCCCTCTTTCCACCATATTTAAATCCAGACAGGGTTTCCGCAGCGTTCGGTCAGAAGCCAGTCCAACACATCTCCTAGCCTTGCTTGCCTTGTACTGTAAACTGTTTACTGGCACGGCCCGTGGTTGTCATGGCGATGCTCCAGGAAGCAGGCAGGGCAGGTGTTCCTGTTTGGATTCCACGAGGCCCCCAAAAGGTTTTCTTATTTTTAGGCTTGTAGACTATTTTTCTGCTACAAGACTGTGGCCTTCTGCAAGGATTTTTTGGCGAGTCAACCACCACTTAGTACATGCATGCATGCACACACACACACACACACACACACGCAAGCGCACACACATTCACACACATATATTCAAAGGTGCATATTTTCTATTTCTGACACACTGCAGTTGATTTTTCCATCTTTTAGTGTTTCTACCATCCAAGAATGAAAATAAGAGCTTTGCAAGTCTTCATCAGAGCTGGACCAATGTATATTACAAGCAGATGTGTATTTCATGTTGCATGCAGCGGGTACCAGCTCGGTCGGGGCATTCGGTCTTTAGGTCACATCGTCATCAGTGATTGAGTGTTTCACATCTAAGTGGTTTGTGTGACAGTCTGAATTCATTGAAGAATAGATTATTCTAATGCCATATTTGTCTTGAAATGTGTTGGTGTGAAAGGGGGATGAGAGAACGGGGTCTGGTGGATGTGCAGCATATGACCTTGAGACCATGAGGGGAAACAATCTCACAGCGCTGCAGTCTTAAGCCACAGCAGCATATATACACAGCAGTCTTATATAGGCTGCCTTTGTGCAGCGTCTTTAACCGCTATGCCATGGGCCAACCCTCTAAAATGATTTTTCTTTTTTTTTAACATTCATTCATTGTAAGATTCCCGCTGATGTACCTAGGTTTGTGTGCCGCAAATTCAATTTGCCAGAACATGAACTTGTGTTTTAGGACAACCATTGTCCCAAGTGGCGCTGTACAAAATCTGTTGATTGACAACACTTTACATTAGTCATATTTCAATCGGGCACCTCGACACGAAAATTATTTTAATTGAATTGCTTCACATAAGGCTGTCCGGCAACAACAGAGCATTGGATTGGAGCATCCTTCATATGTCACCGCACTACTAGTTACTAGATGAATACTATCTAGGTAAACTAGGCCTATGCAGTCATTCCGACTGCTAAAGGTGTATCCGAACAAAGCTAAAAATGTTCTGGGGGCAAATCCATTCACCTGGGTCAGAGCCATATTGAAAGTGTCGGCTTCCAAAATCTTCTCAGTTCATGAACCTACTCTAAAGCATTAACACACAAAATCTAGGACAAATACACCCATTCAAACGTTATTGCACTAACGCGGAGGATCTGTCATGGCAGGCGCAGGTGCAGCAGCGCACGCAAAACCGGAGCCATGCATTCTGAAACTAATTTTAGCGTATCATCATGATGTAAATTGTGAATCCCAAAAAACGATCTCATTATTTTGTTCAGGTCCCTCCAAAACCCTAACCTAACCCTAACAAAATAAGCAGATTGTTTTTGGGATTCAAACTTTATCGGACTGGAGTTATTTCGGAATTTTTAGTTCCCAACTGCTGCAGGTCTGCCTCCCCACTCTCTTGTCACCATTCACACAAACCCTGTCATAAAAAAAGAAATAGCAGCTTTGGATTGTGATTGGCCGCAAGTATTGGAG
>OMKY01058164.1:0-10043 GCA_900302395.1 Bregmaceros cantori | reverse complement strand
AGGAGATCAACCGATGAACCAGTTTTTGTGTGCAAGTAGGTATGGTCACCTACTTCTACACTTAACAGTTACATGTGTGGGCAATGTCCATAAAATGACTGACTTGCAGTGCAGAAACATTAAAACGATGAGTGTACAATGACCTGTATATAGGGATGGGGATCTCGGCACCCGCCGCTCGACACCGTCTCGAACAAATGAAACAATCGCGAGATTTGCTGTTGAGCGTCACCGGTCACGTGGGCAGGTGTCGAAAGGTGTCGGTTTGAGCAGAGGCGTGTCGGTCGGAAAAGTTTTCTGCAGTGTCTCTTGCGTTCTCTCCCTCTTTTCTGGGTCGACTCAGGGCTGTATTACCGACCGGCGCCCCGGGGCCCATGGATCCAGGGGGCCCAGGGGGGGCCCAACAACAATCCAGATACCGATGTCGATGCTGATTGCGATAGAGCCCTCTATTCTAGGATCTTCTTTAGTTGTACTTATTTAGTCTATAAGGGTTAACTGAAATGGGCTGGGGGGAGTGACAGCAGTCAGAGGGCCCTCGGCCACAGGACATAGGAACCAGAGGGCCCCTGGGCCACGGGGGACGGCAATCAGAGGGCCACGGGGGACGGCTATCAAAGGGCCCCTGAGCCACGGGATATGGCAACTATAGGGCCCCTGGGCCACAGGAAACGGCAATCAAAGGGCCCCTGGGCTATGTGCTACGGCGACTAGAGCGCCTAGGTAGGGGGGGTTGGGTTGGTATGGGCTCGGAGTGTGACGGGGGGGCCCTTGCAATCTCCTTGCCCCGGGGCCCCGACCCACCTTAATCCGGGCCTGTTGAAGAGGCTGTAGAACGTAGCGCTCACACTTTCTCTAGGCCATCTTATCTGGCTGTGGTGATCCGGGTTGTTAGGACCATGTTAAATATTGGAGGGATGTTCTGTTCAATTGTCAGGCGGCGTGAAGCCTGGTGTTTTGGAGAAAACATACAACATCTTCATACAACAATGTCCATTACTTAACTATTAGTTTGATTAAAAAAAAACATGAACATGAAAAAGTCCATGAAAATATTACGGTATGAATTACATGTTTGTGTAGTAACTTAATTTTTGTATTTATGTTGGTGAAGAATAAGAATAATATCTCAACATCATCACTGACCATTATTCAGTACACACACACATGGAATTTAAACTGGGAATAACAGTATATAATAGTAATAGTATATACTATCTGGTGAAAAA
This sequence comes from Bregmaceros cantori, assembly GCA_900302395.1. Taxonomy (NCBI): domain Eukaryota; kingdom Metazoa; phylum Chordata; class Actinopteri; order Gadiformes; family Bregmacerotidae; genus Bregmaceros; species Bregmaceros cantori. The sequence goes on along the minus strand of OMKY01058164.1, from coordinate 8,814 downwards.
CACAACAGCACTAATAACAATATAAGTGCAATACAGTACAATGCAATATTGAAACAAAGTAATTAGTATCATCAAAGGCAATTGTGGTCATTGAATTTATTGCATAATATATATTAAATATAGGGTATTTATTTCCCTAGCATATTTAACCATTTGTGCGGAAATAAAGTTGAAATAAATTCACTCACACGAACGCGCGCGCGCACACTCACACACACAGGTTACACACATGAATATGTATCTGTCCCCACGTAGACTTCCATTCCTGTACTTTCACGACCACACCACGCATACACACACGCGTATACGCGCACGCACTTACCCTCAACACGTTCTCTTTCACTCACACACGCGCACGGAAACGCACCCACTTTCCCCACCTTCGCGCACGCGCCCATGTGGACCTCACCACTTGCACTTCCACGTTCATAACGCACACATTAAATACACATATGCACACAAGTGCTCGCTTGTCGAAAGCAATGTATTCCCTTGCCACACACCTGCTCCCACACTCACACACACACGAGTATAGACACACACGCGCGTGCGCTATCTCATTGACATACATTTGCTAAGATAAGAGAAATTGTTTGAACCCCACGCCAACTCCACACACCTGTCACAGACGCACGTCATCAGCATCCACCGCAGTGCAGCGTACGTTAGCTCTCCTCGTCTCAATTGTAAATTGTCTCAGTGCTATAACGACATTAGCGCCCCCAGTGGCTACGCCGAACAGTATCTCAGTATCTAAGAACATGGGAATTTGAAACAGGCAGATATGGGCAGAGTAGCCATAAAAATTACTTAAGTAAACACATTGTTACCTCAGCAAAATATTACTCAAGTAAAAGTAAAAATTAGTCTACAAAAAAGTGACTTAAGTCGTGAAAGCACTGAGTAACTTTCAGTAAAAAAAAAAAATAGGACAAATTCTCTTTTCAAAATGTAATTGAATGCTTGTTCATTTACAATCGAGAGAGAGAGAGAGAGCGAGCACCAGAGAGAGAGAAAGAGGGAGAGAAAGCGCAGGAGAGAGAGAGCCTGAGAGAGAGAGAGAGAGTGAGAGAGATATGACGCCAACATACAGTATGTGCCAACAGTTCCCAACGGGTGTCGCTAAAGGCCAAGTTAATGTAACGAGTAGTGAATTGCTGACTTCTCAAATTTACTTGAGTAAAAGTAGAAAGTAACTTATGAAAAATGTACTCCAAAAGTCAAAAAGCACACACAAAACAATATAACGGAGTAAATGTAATGCGTAACTGCCCAGCTCTGGTTTTTAGTTTCAAAGTATACCTGCAGGTGTACAGTCAGAAGGTCGGAAACAAGTCGGCTTGCACCACACTTTCTTTCTTCACATTACTTTTTGGTTTTGAGGAATTTGATTAAAATGTACGCGTGCCACCTAACACATGAACTTTTGTGTAGTGTTATGAATATGTGACTTGTAGAGTCACGCCTCTATTATCCTGATTGGCTACAAGCTGTGACATCATTGGATGTCACCACCCATCAGCTATAAATCAGTGATACTTCCTGATGTGGTTGTGATTGTGGTTGGCCATGTTTTCCTGCTTAGCAGTTACAAAAAACCCTGAATTACTAATACTATAAAAGTACTTTGTTCTAGTTGTTTGTAATGCATTCCAACCAGTGTTATTCTTTGTCCAAATAGTTTTCATATTATTATTTATTACACACACACACATACATACATATATATATATATATATATATATATATATATACATATATATATATATATATATATATATATAGATGGGTGTGTGTGCGTTTGTGACTTTTGCTTTTTCAAAGTCCCCCCCACCTCTGTCCTCCCACGGGGCAAGCAATCGGTGGGCTCTCCATCCAGCCTCGGCGACATCCTCGGAGTCGCCCGGGGATAAAACCCAGCGGACCGTATCGCCGCGCTCTCTCTCCTCCTTCCACTTTGCCCTCATCAGGCCGCCAGGAAGCGGCCCGACCGATTGGGAGGAGATGAGGAGGCAGGAAAGCCATCGGGGTGTCGACAGACGGAGACTGCTCCTCACCTCGGCCTGCACTCAACCATCCGTGGGGATCAGCGCAAGTGGCCCGGGCATCCATTACCGCTGTTGCTACTCCCGCTGCTCCAGGGGGAGTAGCTACTCTCCGCTGGGCAGAGGAAGTAACTAAACCACCCCCTCCCCTCCTCACCACCTGCTTCTTCTGCTGTTGTTGCCGGGAGGTGAGCCGCTACCTCCTCCATCCGAGCTATCCCGTGGTTCAGGGCGGGTGGTGTATACATGTGCACTCGTTTGAGAGGTCAGACGAGTCTTGCTTGTCAAAACTACAAGGAGTTGTTAATGTAGCAACAATTCTCAAGTTGAGCTGTCTCGGAACCGCCTTTCTAAGAATAACGTGTTGTAGGGGTGCACCGACGTTTTTTTGCTCCCGATCCGATCCCGATCCTTTCATTTTAAGGATCGGCCGATCCCGATCTCCGGTACAGAGTCCCGATCCCCAATACAGAGTCCCAATACAGAGTCCTGATCCTGCGAAAATTGGTAGTACCCAACGTATTTGGCACAATTGTCAATTTCAATAATAGTCAAAGTAATGAACAATCTTGGTGTGCTCCCTGACTTATTTACCGTTCCTGATCGATCCCAATCTTTGAAAAACCTCTGATCTCAGGATCGGATCGGTCCACCACTAACGTGTTGCATTCTCTTAACAAGTAGTGTGTTAAGTAGAGTAGATGAAATGAGTTGGAATTTTCCCAATGAATCACGGTTTGCCTAATACACATTGGCGCTAGAGTGGAGAGCCAGAAACAACACATCGTCGACGTATCGCACATCGCTAGACGATTGCATTGGGTCTGGGAAAATCAGGCTCGCCGTCGGTAAGGGTTCAATCGACCATTCAATGCAGACGTGGACGCAAGCCGCTTGTCGCACCTACTGCGCTGTGACTGGATAACACAATTCGATTGCCACATTTTTTTTACGTTTTCCGACCCTGGTTTTACCAGACCCAATGCAAGCGCCTAGCGATGTGTGATGCGTGGACTATGTGTTGGTTGTGGCTTGCCAGGTTACATTGGATCATTTTCCAAATCATTAAAAGTCATCTTACCAGGTTCTTCAATGATCAGACAGTGTGGATGTATTCACCAGGGTTTATTCAGGATACTTCAGGACAATTGAGCAATAGGCACAGGAATTTACAGAGTGGGACACCCATCGTCCCTTCACGGCACCAGCATCAGAAAGTCTCTGCCTCACTTCCCCTCTTCCACTACTTCCAACGCCTTTTGGCTCAACCCCTTTTTGGTGTTGGCCAATCATATCACCCGGCACATAGTCTTGTTTTTGAGAGTCCTCGGGATCTTGTGACATGTCCGTACCATTTTAGTTTTCGTTTTTTTCAGCTGTTATCCGAGATCCTAGGTATTGGTACCAGCTTCAGCAAGGCAAGGTTGATACCAGCACAACCCTAGTCAGTAATAGATTAAGCGTTCAGTAACCATTAAGTATTACCCATCAATACCAGTAAACAGGTTGCTGTGGCTCTTATCAGACCAGATATGCTGCGGACCACTGGGCATTTCCACTGTTTGCCAGATAACCATCACAGCACTGCCTGTAACTAGAGGAGTGTGACTTTATTACACGGTCAAATCCAATTGACTGATTGACCGCAGTGGCTCTTGCAATTAGAACACTTAATTGTGCTCGGTTTGGTTCTGCGGTCTGAATTCTCATGAGAGACAACGTGTCCATTACATCGAGAGGCATATCATTGAAGCGCCTCGAGGCATCTCCTCGTTGCGATTTGGCACTATACAACAATCAGTTGAGACAGGTTCCAAGCACTGATTTTATGTTACTGGTTTTCCAATGATCTATAAATCAAATGCCTAACATGCTAGTAGCCAAATGGTGTTTTTTACCTGCGCCTGGGCAGAGCCACAAAACAGGTTATGTTTTTGGCAGCGTTGGTTGGTTTGTCTGTCCCCAAGATAACTGAAAAGGTTGTGCACGGAGCTGGATGAAATTTTGCACAGTTGTTGGAAATGACGCATGGAAGAATCAATTCAAATTTTGTGCATTTCTGTAGCCTATAAGTAACATAATCATACTTAATCACCAACTTACCGAAAGATCGCTGAGCGCTTACCGCGGTCACATGATCAGACTTCCTGGACTAGGGGCCGCTGGGTATTGCGCTACTCTACGAGCACTTGCATTGATAATGGGTTGTCACACATATGTATGGCGATTGAGGCCACCGTCGAACATGCCAACTACATTTCCCAGCGGCCATTGCGACCCGGAAGTCTAGTCACGTGACCGCACAGCGATCTATCGGTAAGTTGGTGATTAAGTATGATTGTTACTTATAGGCTACAGAATGACACCAAACTTTTTTTTGTCATTTCAACATCTCTGCAAAATTTCATCCAGTCCCGTGCTCAACATTTTCAGTTATCTTGAGAACAGACAAACCAATGCGACCAAAAATATAACCTGCTTCGCGGTGCAGCCCCGGCAAAGGTAATAATATAAGATAATAAAGATATGAAATTAGTCTTTAATGATTTTTCCAGCCCATTCAGGCTGTTTTTTCCCCAAGCTTTATTTATTAGGGTTAGTGGAAACAGGTGAAGATGGGGGGTAGACATGCAGGAAATACGTTGGTGGTGGTATTCGAACCACCGACTCACTGCGCCATTAAGGCATATGCCTGCTTTCCAGTGCACTGCCTAACCAACTGAGCTACTGGACAGCACAAAATGAAATTAGTCTTTATATAGAAAAAACAACTTGAGTTTGTAGCACTTCTAGCATACAAGATGCACCCTCAGCACCTGGACCAGCGAAAATGGCCGGTCAGCGCAATTTGTCCCGTGCGAAATCCGCAACCTCACAAATTGATCTCTCACTCTCTCCTGTCAGGTGTCAATTCAGCCGCCCACAGAGATGTTGAGCGAGCGCTGCCGCAGAGCGACACGAGCGTGAGAGTTTATTGCTCTCTGTTCCGTAGACGCTCATTCATCACACGGCAGAGAGAGAGAGAGAGGGGGAACATCTAAAGAGATTGTCAAGTAAGAAAAGCAAAGAACTGAAGTGAAGTGGGCCTGAAAGAGGAGCTGCCAAAACACATTCGCTTTGAGATCATCATTCACAAACTCCACATGGAGAGGAGTGGGGTGGCACGGTGGGGGGAGACCCAGTGCAGCTTTGGTCCTCAACCCCCAAGTCGTAGTCCGGGCCTGGGCTGTGAGCACATGGCAGGTGTTAGATCGGATAATTTTGAATGAATGAATGAGTTTTATTTTAGGACAGACAGTACAGAGCCATTAAACATTTCAGCATGAGACATGCGATAAGTAGAGATGGTTGTACAAGACGGGCTTAGCAGAGTTGCTATATTTCACCCAGCTGTCCATGGGTGGAATACACATACTCCGGTGGGGACCGTAAACATGTTAATAACTAGTAAAAAAGTTAAAACATGTTAAAACAAGTTGACACAGTTAAAACAAGTTAGTGCTGGAGGCTAGGGCCACGAATGCCAAAAACGACTCACTTATTTTGTTGTTTGTCACTGCGAAGCAGGTTATGTTTTTGGTCGTGTGGTCTGTCCCCAGGATAACTGAAAAAGTTGCGCACGGATCTGGATGAAATTTTGTGGAGTTGGAAATGTCCAACGGGAGAAGTGATTACATTTTGGTGCATTTCTGTAGCCTACAAGTAACATAATCATACTTAATCATATACTTAACGTTAGATCGCTGGGCGCTTACCGCGGTCACGTGACCAGACTCCCGGGTCGCAACAGCCACTGGGAAATGTAGTTGGCATGTTCGCCGGTGGCGTCAATCGCAATCGCGCTACTCTACGAGCACCTGCATTGAGGATGGGTTGCCACACATACTGCTAGCACTAAAAGTACTATTTTTTGTACCACTACAGCGCCGGTTTGCACAGCCTTGAGTGCTTCTAGTTGTTGTATATGTTGATAAACTTACTCCACACGGACTTACTCCTCTGTTCCACCGTTCTTCGGCCACCATCGATCTGTCTCATTGTCCAATCAGCAGCCAGCTGTACGCACTCTGCCGCCACACCATTACAGAGTGGCCTGCCAAGCTCTGTGAATTATTTCCCTGCGCTCTGGGCGTTACGCCTATTGCCGATTGTTAGACATTAACTCTGTGCTGACGAACGGACTGCAATTGTTAGTCCAAGAAGGATCACACCAGGACCACAGGACCAGAGATGGGCAGTAACCATAGACTGTATATAAAGTAGACACAGTGCACGTGCATGACGTCATCCCATTGCTTTCATCAAACTTTTTTGTGTTGCCGACTGCGTGCTGTCATTGTTGAAAGTACCCATATATCTGGGACAAGGAGAGATAGAGAGAGCTATACAGTATATGAGAGAGAGACACCCCACATGTCATGAGCCGCTCGTCCACGGGCGGCACCCAGGCGCCAGGTTCGTCCGTGGACCGCACCAGCACAGCTGGCGCATACCGATCTCGTCTCCGGAGCGGTTCCGTGATTGGCTGCTCCCCCCTTCTTAAAGGGGCTTCGGGCGCAAGTCCGACGCAGCGTCCAAGTTCTTCCTGGGTCAGTACTAGGTTGACAAGTTTATGTTTCAGATAGCTAGTGTGCTCCTGTGTCGTCGCCTGCTAGTCAGTTAGCCATTTAGCCAGTTAGCCGTTTTGGGTAACCTGGAGCTATCTTCAACTACAGGATCGACCTCTTCCACCTCCGGATCGAGCTTGCCGGTCACGGGCCAACAACCGGAGATGAGTACTCACACCAAGACTCTTATGATATGAACATTGTTTGTTGACTGTGTCCAGAGACTTGTTTACCTGTACACTGGTGATTTGTTTATTCCATTTTGCACAAGTGTGTGCTGCAATTGTTTTGTGTTTGCTCTTTGAATTTCTGTATCAAACGGATGGCCTGGACAGGCATCCAACCTTTTCTCTGAGTCCATTATTATTCATATTAGCTATACGAATCATAACAATGCGGTTTGAATACACCCTAACAGCCAGGACCTGAGACACCGTTCTGCAGAAATTTGAAAGGGGGACTCACGTTGTGTGTGCATTTGCAGAATATGCTTGTACTATTTTGGACCAAGGTAAAACAAAGGAAACACATCCCAAGTCACCGTTATTTTTAAGTTACTATGATTTTAGCTCTATGCGGACCCCGGAGCTAAAATGAGTTATTTTTAGATCAATTTGTTAATATGTTTAGATCAATATTTTTGCTTTTAAACATCTCTGCCAGTAGAAATACGTAGTGAAAGTTGGTTATGATTAAATTGCTTTTGTATGATAAGGGTTTGAAGACCGGTACAATATATACGTTGGTGAAGGAGTTGTTATTTGAATTACAACACTACCTTGTTTATGAATGTGATTAGTTTACATAATGGAGAATTATTGAGTTATATGACCAAATGCTGAGGGCAGATTTTTTTTGTTAGTTTTTTCTCAAGTTTTTCTCTTCGTCATTTTGCTATGTTGGTACTGCAGTCATTCTTCTGCGCTTCTGTTTGTGCGAACACTAACACACGAGCACACAGACATGTGTGCGTTTATGACTGGAAAGGATTTTTTTAAATTCTTTTTGGCAAAGAATTGACCCAGTCATTGAGATATGTTTATATTTATATTGGTCTGTGTTTTATTGAGGGCCTTGTTAAAACCAAAAAATGTTATGAAATGTTCTCTCCCCAACCTTAGTGGCTGCTGCCTTTCAGCCTTGTGCAGCTTAAATATCGGATGTTGACAGCGATCCATCTCGGACTTCTGAAACAATTGCGTTGATTTACACGCTTCTATTCCCTGCCGGGCTACAAATATAGAAAAGAATTGCTTTTAATTGGAGCTGTTGCAGTCGCTCAGATTTTAGAATTGGTCCTGCAGGTCGGAACGGGTTGGCAGCCAACTTTCTCTCTGCACAAGGCGTTCGTCTATCATCTCTCGGCCGTCTCGAGAGCGCAGTTAATGTGGCCAGAACAGACGCCATTGTTCCCGTAGTCCTTAACAGCTGTGCACGTCTTCTCGTCAATCTGCTGCACCTTTTAAGGAAACCGGCGACAAAAACACACGGGGCAGGAACCCCGTGGCGCAGCGGGTGGAATGCCTTAATCTGGGCTCTGTTTTTGCAGCTTCCTCGGTTCAATCACTGCTATGCTAAAGTTACATGACCGTTACACATCCGTTACATTTGGTGCCGTGACCCGGATTCACGCACATAGTCCTCTGCAGTAAGAAGGTACTCTATAGCGCCACCTGCCGTGTATGTGCGGCATGATGCAGTACAGCTGGGGGGGCGTGGGTTTCCGTAAGCAAGGACAATGATCGTTGTGTGTGAATTTAGGGAGGTGAATGTAACAGATGTAAGAAGACGACAGGGGGAGCTGCAATTAAATATCACACACAACGCAAAGTACTAGCCAATCAGAGAGAGGGTGGGAGCTCCCACAATGCAGCGGGACAAACAGGAGGGTGGGAGAGTTGGGAGAAGTGAGTACCGTTAGTCACCAGACTTGACATAGGTAGGACTGGTATGGTAATTGGCTGGTCAGCCCTTTACTGTCGGTTCAATCACTGCTATGCTAAAATTACATGACCGTTACACATCCGTTACATATATATATATATATATATATATATATATATATATATATATATATATATATATTAGATGTGGGCATAGATTAATTATTTTAATCTAGATACATTTCAAAATTAATCGAGATTAATCGAGATTAATCTCTT
>OMKY01058157.1:0-18322 GCA_900302395.1 Bregmaceros cantori | reverse complement strand
GTGTGGCCTTCTTCAAACTTATAGAACACTCACATCCACAGTACCTATCAACCCCAACCAGTGCACACCTGTTCCCCTAGAGCATAGAGCCAATCCATTCGTTGGTAACCGCAAACAAAGACACTATTACGCCTAAACGCCGCTTGTCCCACCTACTGCGCTGTGACTGGATAACATGATTTGATTGACACTTTTTAAAATGTTTTTCGACCCTGGTTTTACCAGACCCAATAGTCATTTTAATTGCGTGCGATGCGTGAACAATTCGTTGGTGACCTCATTCACCCCCACACATTCAGACTCTCCCTCTAACAATCTAACAATCAAAACATTCTATCCTCTACGTGCACCCACCTAAAAACTTGTGGCGACAGGGCTAACCCCTTCCGATTGACACATTCAGCATGTTCCCAATTCCAAGTCTTGTTTGCTTTCATCATTTTGTTTGTTTGTCCTGTTTCACCTTTAGATAGCTCTTTGTTTTTATTATGTTTTATTGTATCCAATGTGAAGCACCTTGTGTAACATGCCTGTGAGATGAGCTCTATAAATTCGTTACTGATAAATAATTACTTGCAAACAAACATACGCAACGAAAAGCATGACCTCCTTGGCGGCGGTAATAAACATGGACATGAAGCAGTGCATGAAACAACGGTACCTGTCGTTCCCTGGGGGCAGCACAGAGTTGTCCTTCAGCCAGGTCATGGTGGGTGTGAGCGACGGGTCGTGCTTCACCTTGCACTCAAACACAGCGTCCATGTTCCTTGTCACTTCCAAGTACTCGGGCAGCGTCACAATGCGTGTGGGCTCTGGACAGAAATAAAATGGTGCTGTGTTTAGAATCGCAATTTGGGACTGGAAAGAAGTAGACTCTCTCGTAGTGACTGACTTACTGTATATACATTTCTTTAACCTGGTCATGCAGGTTAAAAGTCGTACCTTCCATGGTACTGCACAATATTGCATAGCAGGGCATTATTCAACCTAGAAAATGAAATTGAATGGTAATGGAATAATGCTTTAACATATACATATACAGAAGTGACAACGTGGGATATCAGTTCTGCTTGTGGTGAGAACTTGGTTAGGGAAAAGTGCCATATCTCACAAAAGATGTATCAGTAAATACAAATAAATCAAAAATGTTTTAAATGTTAAAATGTTATATACTGGTACTGTAGTAAAGATATAATAATATGATGATTTAATGCTTTGGGGTTGTAGTCCCAGGGACCACTACTATCTGAGACTAATATCTTTATTCAAGACATACATTTTTCACATTATATATTAATATATATTACAGAAATATTTCAACTTGTTTAGTCCGAATCCATCATACAGACCCTTCCATCTATATCGGCAAATCGTGAAATTACACTTATACCGATAGACTACCAATATGACAAAAAGACATCATATCGGTCTAAATAAATCAGTCAGACACTAATCTCTAGTCAACACTCATAATTCTAATTGTAAAAGAAAACGTTGATATAGTAGCAGGCAATAGCACTCTTAGACAGAGACACCACAATCATGCATAGTTGAACAAAGTCATTAGTCCACAAGAGTTTAGCACAAGCATGGGAAAACTAAGGCCCATGGGCCATTACGGCTTTTTAATCCGACTTTAATCCGAAACTTCCATTCAGTTTTAGCAGAGCGGCGTTTGTGTTTGGTGTTTCACAACACGGATCAAATTGAGGTGAGCTGCATTAACTTTCTAGGATAATTAATGTGAATCAAAAGTCTTTGGACCTTCAATTGCATCTATTCATTTAATACATTTCAATCTTCAGGTTTGATTAATTACATTGCATGTCTAAATGCTCCCATTGTGGCCCTCAGGACCTCCTCACACACATACACCCTCTGCTTTTCAATGTTGCTAACCTTTAACTTCCAGGCGAACATGGTTCTGTTCAAAGGCCAGGTAGTTGGTGGCGACGCAGGTGTAGTGGCCACTGTTGGAAAGCTGCGCTACCAGGATCTCCAGGGTTCCATTGGGAAGGATCGTGTAAAGATCACCGCTCTTAATGGGTGTCGTGCTGTCCTTGAACCTGCAGAGGGCGTGCAAGATTAACAACCTGTACTCACGTCAAAGTGATTTTGTGTGGTTCATGAAGTCACATCCGCCTGTGTACGTCACCTCTCAATCCCCCTCACAACAAGCAGAGAGACAGAGAATGTATGTGTACGTGCACACATATGTGTGAGTGTGTGTGTGTGTACGTACGTGTGTAGGCAGGAGCACTACTGTCAAATTTTACTCACAATGTTAACTTGGTTGCAGCAGTTACCTCCGCGCAACGCGTTGATGGACAAATGGGGCCCCCGTTTTGAGGTTAATGTTGTGGACCTGTTGTGATTTCTCTACACTTGAGCAAGAATGTTCCACCTGTCTTGTTTCCTATATCGGATTCCATGGGCTGATATAGGAACCCCATTGGAGAAGAAGACATAATAAAAATATTGACAAACAGAGCCTTCGCAGCTAGGCTCCTAAAAAAAAAAAACGGGTGCGTACCAAACGCTTTCTGCTGGTACTCATATGAAAAAAAAGATCAAAAAATGTCAGTGCGCCACATTAGCTCTATCTGTTAAGACAGTGCGCTACAAAGCACACAAATGCCATAAAGGCGCGGAGAGTCAGCAGCTTTGCCGCATGTCTCATCCCCCTTCTTCACCCCTTTCCAGCTAAACCTGAATACAGATTAAAATGGTCAGAATGGGCCACAAAAAAGGAAGGGTCAATTCAAATAAAAGTACATGGTTTTGTGAAATACCAGGTAATGGTTGGCATGGGTGATCCAAAGGAGGCACAGTCCAAAAGGGCAGGCTTGTTGGCGATCACCCGGTACACTGTGTCGCGTGGTGTTAACATCCGAGGTTTCTCCGCTGTTGAACACATGACAGATCACGTTTAGGATAAATGATCCATGGAGTGAATTGACACATCCACATCCAGTTCTTCTTACACCTCATGCTCATTGATGCACACTTTTCAATGTGGCTGTCCACACACACATATGAGTGTGTGTGTGTGTGTGTAAAATAAGAGTATAACAGTTATATTATGATTATTGATAAAATCATAATAATATTCATTATTATATCATAAAAGTATGTGTGTGTGTGCGTGCGTGTGCATGTGTGTGTGTGTGTAAATAAAACCCTTTCCCTTTTTTAATTAGGATTTTATTCTTAAAAGTTTATCCATGACAATTTTAATAATAACTGTTTTATTAAATCCCTCCCACTAAGGGATACAACTCTTCACATCTCTTCACGGACAGCATGTTTCATGTTGCAATATTGAATGGGTCCCTAATGTATGTCCTAAAATAAAATGAATTACTAAATTACTAATTACTTAATTAATTACTAAAATTACTAACTTGCTATATGTCTCTGCTTGGTCCTGTTTCTCTGCTGCCGTTTTATTCATGTCAATGCTAAGGTCGTCAGTCAGGATGGGGTTCGGTCAAAAAAAAATTGCCGTCATTTCGCTCACTCGCAGTCAGTGAGGATAAGGTGTGTGGCCTACCCAGCACACTGACGAAGGCATTGCCCAGGAGGTAGCCATACTGGTTGGAAGCGTTGCACTGGTACACAGCGCTGGAGCCTGGCTGCACCTGGCTCAGAGTCACGGTTGAGCCCTCCACCTTCCTGTTCAGGTCCTCTGGAGAGTCTGTGTTATGGATGTCAATATTTAATACATAATCGAAACAATATTCAAGATGCAATGATTTATTGCCATTTCACAATGCCATTTCTAGAAATTTGTTGCGCTGTCATTCACATTCATCACAGTATACAACCATTCCGTTGTATACTGTTACAAAAGTAGACATAATGAGTGCAAAAGAAAAAAAGTGCAACAGTAAACAAGCCAAACAGAATGTGTGTACAGACGAGTTCGGGGGGTACTTCCGGTGTCTGAACGTCTTGTCATTTAGTCCGATGTGTTTTTGGTTATTTTTCAACATGTATATTTGGTGGTAACACACACCTACAGGGTTATTTAAAACGGATGGTGGTAACTTGCTGCGTGCTATTCCACACCCAAATGATCTGTGACCCACAAACGCATGATTTAATAATCAGTGCAACTCGTTCCATTTTCCCATTCCTTTTGTAATTACTAGTAGAAGCAGCCAGCCTATTGGTCCAGAAGAACATGTGATCACTCGGTGAGTAACTTTAAGTCGGACTTTGACTGTATTTCATCAATATTTATACAAAATTATGAACGGAGCGAGTAATGTGATGTGTAACTGGTCACAGACGACACCTAGTGGTCGGATTTTGAATTGGCGTGCGTTTTGTCTGTTATGTGTTCTCGGGCCTCGGTCAAGTACCAGAGTTGGCATTAGCATCAATAAGGCACCGGAAGTCTGTTTCATCCCGGCGGGACAAAATGCCAGCCCCCTGTATTTCGTGGGTAAACTCGTCTGTTGCAACATTATGAACGAGTGGGTACCATTCAACTATCTTCGCGGTAGTAGCTACCAGGCTACGGAACGAGCTGCCTCTGCAGGTGAGGCAGGCCTCGACACTTCCAATTTTTAAATCGCGTCTCAAGACCCATTTTTATGACTTGGAATTTCCAAGTTTGTGACATTGTGTAATTGTTATGTTCTATGAACTGTCCTGTGTATTTGTTTTTTATTCCCATGTTTTACTCTTTTATCGTTTTTATTTTGTTTTTATTGTAAAGCACTTTGGTACAACTTGTTTGTTATTAAATGTGCTATATAAATAAAGTTGGTATGGTATGGTATCTATTAGCCATTGGGTGATATTTACCAGACAAGATTAACTCCTACTTAAATTAGGTGGAGTGAAAGTTTTTATAGGCTTTCCTAATAATTCTAGAGGAAAAAAAGTGATTACAGGGGGTGCGCGGTGGCCGAGCGGGTAGAGAGCGCGTCCCTCCGACACTTCATCCCAGTTTCCGAATTAATCCTGTCACTATCTCTCTCAATAAAGAATGAAAAACGATGCTTGCACCCAAAAAAAAGTGATTACAATCGGGGAATGTTCATCCTATGATTTTTAATGCACGTTTTACTACTTTCCCCAGCTCAGTTTTGTCTTGGGTGGTGGTAAACTATAAAGAATATCTTTCTTCTGGTCTGTAATATTCCAATATGTTACAGAATGGAAACCCTTAATCCTTAATATAATTATCACTTTCATTTAATACCTTGTTGAGAACGTGTTGTTTTTTGGTCATGCAGGTTAAAAGTCATTGCATGCCTTGCTTGGTAACGCAGAATATTACCTAGCATGCTTTAACAGTGATTAATTGACAAAGGCAATTATTGAGAATAATATCAGTCCCTTCTATTTGTGGTGAGAATGTTGTGTGAAGGAAAAAAAAAACTATACCTCAAAAAACTGGATGATAAAAAATTATGTATGATAAAAACAGCTTTGTTTCAAAAATCGTTAAACAAAAAAAGTCAATACATTATTACTTGTATTGTGGTGTGTTTTTTTTGGAGACCTTGTCTTTCACATACCTAGCTGATGCAACATGTCTAGTTCTTTTTAAATATCAACTGCTTTGATAAAAAAAAAAAACATTACCCGTCATTTAAAAATAATTAGACGTATTGTATTACTCCATTCTGACAGTATAAACATAGGATATATTTACCTAGCCGATACCACATCTACTGTGATGTGATCAGTTGGTGGCGGTTTAATTTGTTTGACAGGCACCATCACTGTGCCTCAAATGGCGCACTTGCGTACTATGTTTTAGTGCCTAAGTTATTCGTTTAATATCAGTGCACTGTAAGTGCCCGGATGATGCCCTAAAATGGTCGGAAAATGTATCCAGCGAGTGATTGCACAGAGAGTGAATGCGGTACCTATCTCAATGGGGACGCCGTTGATGAACCAGCTGATCTCGGGGGTGGGGTCGCCCCCCACAGAACAGTTAAGGACACCGGTCTCATTGGGGGCCAGGATGAGGTTCTGTGGAGCACTCAGCCAGTATGGAGCAGCTGTAAGCAAACAACCAAATTCAACTTCCAAATAAGCCAAAACCCCTGGTCGGCCAGAGGACCGCATTTTCTGGACCATTGAACGCACCCCTCTAAAAGCTGCACCCCAGTCATTAAAAAAAAAAAAAACAGGGAAAAATATTTATATAAGCTGCACCGGCCGAAAATATGTGGCAATCTAATGTTTAGTTTAACTGAACAGAACAGAACTGATCCATTTCTGAATGGAGCCCGAAAATGACGCCGCTGGTCATAACAACGACAAAACAAAACAGTACTGTTATTGATTTAATTACTCCTTGTCACTGAAATGATCGAACTCTTCTCCCTCAGTGTCATGTGAGTGAGTGGAAAAATCAGAATAGCTTAATTCATTCAGATTCTGGTTCTGTGGTGATCTCTCCCTATGGGTCTCGGCCCGCGAAGTTTCACCCCAGAGTGACCCTGGCAGTGATGCTGCTCGTAACGTGCCAGCTCAATGGCCTTCAACTAAAATGCGGCATCATATGAAATATTTGTTTGTTTTCCATGGTGATCCATGCGGGATTTGCAAAAAAATGAACTAACTGTCGTAGAAATCTCTGTTTTGTTGCCGTCCAACGCAAAGTTCTCCCACGACACGCCAACCACGGAGCTATCGCGTGTGTGTCATGTGCAGATACAAACTAGGCGGCCGTCACGCGCGCCATCTTGGTTAGGTGCATGGGCGGCTTTCAAATGTTACACTAACCCGCCAGAGGAAAAAAAACAGAATAGCTGCACCACCTCATAATGCCGCATAGTTCAAAGTGAGGGAAAAAAGTTGTGGCTTATGGCGTGAAAAAAAAAGGTATTCTAATTCTCTGCCGGTCAGTATTATCAACAGCATACCTTTGACAGTGACCCTGATGACATGGTCCTGACTGCCCATGCGGTTGCGGGCGTTGCAGCGGTAGTTCCCAGCATCAGTCTCCATCACGTTGGTGATGTTCAGTGTTCGCTGGAAGTTGACCGAGGACATCCTGTTGCTAGGCAACATGCTGCCCTCTTTGCTCCATGAGATCTCTGGTGTGGGCCTGCCACACAAAGACAAACAGATCGATACAAACTACATCAGAGTCAATCTTTTTTAAATTAATCAATTTCATACACAGCTGTGGTTTTGTATTGGGATTGCGTGACCATGTGACCTGTGTTCATTGGTTGACGTGTGTCTACATGGCAGTATCTGGTGAGGGTGGGCCGCATTTGGTATTCCACAAAAAGCAAAAATACAAACTTTTTCAACAACATCAACAGTTCTTCTTGAAGAACATGAACCGTTCTTCTGAAGATGACCTGTTTTGCCTACTTTGACAAATAACGTACAAGCCATCTGCGATGCACTCCATCTCCAGATGACTTCCTCTGAGGACCATCAGAGAACTACTGTTTCCCTGAGGAGACAGGAAGCTCGGAGCACGCTGGGGCAGATACCTGTCTGGGTCTGGGAGACAGAGAGAGAGAGTGAGGCAGACATATCTGTCTGGGATATGTCATTCATTGTTTGGCGGTAAATGAATAGATTAAATATCGGTTGGTTAATTGGTCATCAACTACTCATTGACATCTCTAATTCGAACATAATGTATTGTGAGAGATAAAACTACATTTGTTCACACACCCAAAAATTGCTGGTTGCTCTTCATACTTCATTCTCCTAAAGGCCCATTTATACCCTCTGTTAATAACGGAAAGGGGCGCTTTCATCTGGTTTCGTAGGTAGTTTCTATCCATCAGTTTG
Source organism: Bregmaceros cantori (assembly GCA_900302395.1). NCBI lineage: Eukaryota > Metazoa > Chordata > Actinopteri > Gadiformes > Bregmacerotidae > Bregmaceros > Bregmaceros cantori. The sequence goes on along the minus strand of OMKY01058157.1, from coordinate 10,537 downwards.
TCCATAGGTCAGGCTCTTAGTTTCTTGTGATATTGCTCCGTTGCGCCCGGGGCCCAACAGAGCAATATCACAAGAAACACGTGGGGGCAGAGGGAGTCATGAGCGTTTAACGTGCTGTCTGTCGCACCACCCAGATTTCTTATGTAAATCTGACACACAACCCCCCGGGAGCAACAGCCGGAAAGGATAGGCACATTTCATCCATCTACGTAGGGTAAAACGAGGGCTTTACAGTTTTGCGTCTTAAGAATGAAGTCGTGGTTTGGTACTTACTGTCGGACACGGTGACAGAGATGGGCTGCTTCTGCTGTATGGTCTGTGTGTTCGGGAAGCGGGCAAAGCAGATGTAGTCGCTCCTCGAGTCGGACGGCAGGACGTTAGCAAAGTACAGGTCACCGTTCAGACCCTGGCTCACTCTGTCACTGAGAGCTAGACGCTGATAGGCTAAGAGAAGAGAGAGAGGGGGAGAAACGGATAGATAAGATAGATAAATAGACAGGAAGACAGAGGGGTTTAGAATACTAGTTCTATGACCTATGGTCTGGGGGCCGCGCTCTCTACCCACTCGGCCACCACATGCCCCCAGACCATAGGTTGAGCAATGCCGCAAGTTCAAATCCCCTGTCCGGCTCTTCATCACAGTTTCCGATTTAATCCTGTCACTATCTCTCTCAATAAAAGAATGAAAAATAATAAATCAAATGGTAGAATTAGTGGGAAAAGTCACCGCTGTCCATCCAGAAAGTGATTGGCGGCGGTAGACCGGCAGGGGGCCTACAGTGCAGCACGAGTGAAGCTCCAGTAGAGACCGTGATGGCTTCAGTTCTCTCCTTCGACCACAAGGGGGACCCTGTGAGTTACGGATAAGCCCCACACACACGCACACACACACACACACACAAAGTCACGCGCACAGACACGATATGTAAAGGATAATAATACATGATTAATGATATAAATGATTATAATATATAAATTAATCACATCTATCTATCTTGAATCTGCAATGTGTCTTGTGAACCAATTCCTACACTCTTAAATAATAGCACAATGGTTAAAGAAATAACCAATGATTAAAACATGATTCGTTGTTCAATTAATCAATTAATTCTTAATTAAATCAAAACAGATCTAGTGTGTAAAATTCTAAGTAAAAGTCCATGCCAAGCCAGGCATTATGAACCAGTGTGTTCAGGCATCACTGATGAGGAGCTGTGCTAACTAGGGATTTGTAATGGTTGAAAATTCTGTGGCATGGACAGAGGTGGATGCAGAATACTTTCAGTGTAGGGTGCTTAGGAGTTGGTTAAAAATTGTAAGATGGACATTTTACTGCAAAACTGATAATTAAAAAAACATGGATGTAGATAATCTTGTCATTTTAATCCAACGTATTATTAAAGAACGTGTGACACTGTAATGTATGAGATGACGGTTGATGGAGAAAGATTTGGAGAGGGTGAGAGAGAAATAAAGAGAGAGAGAGAGAGAGAGAGAGAGAGAGAGAGAGAGAGAGAGAGAGAGAGAGAGAGTGCGAGAGAGAGATAGAGATAGAGATGAGAGATGGTTAGTGACCCTTGTAGGTAGTTATCATGAGACGCAAGTCTTTTATCATTTTAGTAATATTTAAAAACAAAAGCACACAAATCATTAATAGTCTGATTCTTGGGATTGCTTTGGGGTTGCTAAGGCATATTTTGGGGTTGCTATAGAAACTACAAGCTACCCCTTGGCGATGGGCATTGATTTATACTCCAGAAAATGGACATCATCTTTTTTTCACAAGACTCCTCGATAAGATAAATGGATAGATTATTTATTCATGGCATTCATCAAATGGCATTTTGATGGCATGAAATTACTGGGATTCAGCCAGCACACCATCATGTAGCAAAATGTAGTTATTCTATTAATAGTTCCTGCTGCTACATTTACATTTATTTTGCTTATTTTGAACACTGAGGTAATTATGGTGTATTATTAAAGGACTGTAAAATGGACTTAAATCAATATAATCCAGACACTGGCCAACTAAAATGGGGTTGAAGTTACTTTCAGTGTTGCCACATTTGCTTCTAAAAAGTAATAGAACTACTGACTACCCACTATTCCTCTTAAAAATAGACTTGAAACTTACAGACTATATTATTTCAAGAGTTACTTAAGTTAGATTACTTCAGTTACTTTTAGTTCATTATATTCAGCAGATGCTGAGTTCTAAACTACTTAAAAAATTAAAATATATTTTCCGCTAATACTAATGTAATTGAAGTAGATTCTCAAGTTTACTTCAAATACATAATGTACTAAAAATGCATGCAATATTTTGATTAATGTGTTGTTTTATTTTCAAATGTAACGCTAATTAGCAGTGTTATGGAGTAAAAGCAACTAAAACTATAGTAACGTTAAAGTAACTATTAACTAAATAGCATTGCATTGGAAAAAGTTACTTGTTACTGAAAGAAGGGCTGAAATAAAGTTAACTGAATTACTTACTAACTTAGTTACTGATTATCAATGGTTACTTTGGGATGATTGGGATGAAAAAGGTTAAGACTCCCTCATATAGATGAAAAAAAGCTAACGATAATGCTAATGGTAATGTGTTAGCATGGTCCTCACTCGACTGTCGGATGACGATCTGATTAGAGACAGCGGCTCCGTGCTGGTTGGTGGCGGTGCACTGGTACGTCCCTTCGTAGACCTCAGCTTTCTCGTTGCTGATGTCGATGACCAGCGTGCCCTGGTCCGGACCCATACGCACCTTGGGGTCGAGGTCCACATCAAAGTGAGACCCATTCCTGGTCCACGAGAAGCTGTAGAAAAAACAGAACTTTATTCAATTAAAATATTTCTGTGTCTTGGATGTCCTACAGAAAACACATTGTTACTGCCAAAGATGTCAAGAAACAATTTTTTAATAGAAATTTCCAAGCGCATTTTTCCCATACAGATTCACTTCTTGACATTGTAAGTTGTTGTTTTTCATTTTATCTGTTTTATGCATTTTATGTGTTGCATGTATTTCATGATTATTTGCATCTATGTATATTATCTGATGTCGGTCTATGATATAGGGGTGGCAGCAGCTCAGTTGGTAGGGAGGCCGTTCCAATGACCAGAGGATTAGGTTGATGGTTGGAATCCGGGCTCCGACAGTGGGACAATGAGCCCCAAACTGTTCCCAAAGGGTCGCGGCGAGTGTCTTGCATGTCAGCTGTCGCCATTGGTGTGTGAATGACAACAAAATAATAAAGAGAAGTCGAGAAAAAAAATTAAGGGGGAGTGAAAGCAAAGTAAGTTTGGTTCGGATGTCAATTGAAGGCCCGATGTAGAGCCCAACGAATCAGTCGGTTAGACAATCTGTTGCCGATCAATCTCCACAGTAATCATTGGTAGTGGCTTGGTTGGAGTTCTTACGTCACAACTTCTTGAAAACGACCCCGGGCAGGAATACTCTTCCCCTTCACATGTTCTGCTCCTCCCGTAATATAATATGGTAGTATTATGGTAATAATATAATATAGCACTCCAGCCTGAACTGGTGGAGTCAGGGTTGGAGCAATCGAGCAGCTGATCAGACCACACCCAGTGATGACACTACAGTGTCACCATGCTAACTGGACACCATTCCTGAAGAAAATCGGGTCGATCTAGGCTAGGTATTCAATTATTTATTTAAAAAAAAAAAACTTTAAACCATGTTCTTACACCATTCTAGTAAGAACTCCTCAGGTAGAAGGCTGGTTGATTACCAGGAATGGGAAGTTCCTCTCAATGTAAGTAACTAGGCCGGAGCCTCCAGCACGGTCAAGGCGGCAATGAAATGCCATTGACCCTAAGGCTCAATGACGATGATATCAGTCTCTCCGACCGCCTCGTTTCTTCTCCCTCTCTCTCTCTCTCCTTCTCCCACTCTCTCTTTCTCTCTCTCAGTCTCTGCAAATATCTGTAAGTAGGGCAGCAGTTCTACGGGTTCCACAATGATGTCAAGGCAGCTTTGACACGTCATTGATCTGAAAGGTCAATGACTATTTCAGGGCTTTTCCCTTCCTCCCGGCCTTCTCCTCTCTCTCTCCCCCTCCCTCCCTCTCTCCCCTCCCTACCTCCATCTCTCTCTCTATCCCTCTGTCTCTCTTTCTCTATCTTATCTTGTCTTTCTTCAAATCCTTCTCTCAATCAATATCTTCACGCACTTTCACGCAAGTTAGCCCAGTATGGATAATGAAACTATTTTGTGGCACTTTTGCCATAATTAGCAGTAATTATAGTTACCCATTGACAGTCTTGCATGAAAAGAAACAGTCCAGTGTCTAGAGTAAAGATCCAAACAAAAACAAAAAAAGAAAAAAAAAATGTCGCGATCAGATAGCCCTGTCTCTGTGAGTCAACATAAGGCCAGATGCAGCTCTACCAGTACCCCAACTTGCCTCAAATGAGTTGTGGTTGAACACCTGTCATGGCAGCCGCCGCCATTGCTGAGTGAAAGTCTGCATCATTTCCCCATTGGAATAACTCAGTATTCAAAGTCAAAAGTCAAGAAGCGAGGTATTGGCTACCGCCTTTGGTTTGCATTGCGGAGGTTTACTCAGAATATGATAGCACACAGCTATGCTCATCTCCGGACATGTCTCAGACCCTAGTGAAATTACACTGTATAAGTGTGTTCATTCCCGTCACATTTGGACTAATTGGGTTGAACCCACAGTTAAAAGGGCTGAATTTATATTCACAGCTTCATCATTACGATTAGTCAAGCTATGATTGGTTATAGCAGGCGTATAGGGATCATAGGGAGAGAGTTCTCAACACTTGAGGTGCCAGCTAAAACAGTGTTTTTAATCATATGTTTTGATAATTGTATTTGTTTATATATAAATATAATTGTACAAGGAGGGTGCTATGTCAGTGCAGTATTCATAGAGATGGAGAGGTCGATGGCGACAGATGGACCTCAGAGCGGTGCAGGCCAAGGGGCACCCTCTCCCCCCACCTCAGTATATGTCACACACAGAATACTTTATCACACATACAAACCAGGGGCACAGCTACGAGAGGGGCCCTGAGGGCCGCAGGCCCCCTCAGAACACCCCCACGCACACACACACACACACACACACACACACACACACACACACACACACAGCCTTTATGGCTCCCCCTAACCAAAAAATAATAATTTGAGCCTGCAGGGGATGTAAATGAATAATAAATGTAAGATTATGATAAGACCCTCAACACCCTACCAAGAAAAATGCACAGAGCACCCCTCATCTCCATCACTGCATGGTTTTGCGTAAAAATAAAACCTGCAACTAATGATTATTTTAATAATAGATTATTTGACGATTATTGAAAGTTGATTAATCGGTTAGACATTTTTCCTTTAAAAATGTCCCCAAAATATTCACAGTGACACAGAAATGAATCTTGTCCACTTGAAATGTGGTACATTTTATTTGATATTAGCAAACACATGCACAAAAAATCAAGGCAATTATTCAGATGCAAACTCACAAATTACAATTAATGTATATGTCAATATTCTGATGGTTTTCTCTATATTAATTATCAAGTAATATCAAATTTGGGTAGATCAATAGGGAGTGTTGTTAGCAAAAACTGCTGACAATGACAATGATTCAACTTCTTGGCGATTGTTGCATTAGTTGTCGATTAATTTCATGATCGATTAGTCATCGATTAATCGACTAATTGTTGCACCCCTACAATCAACCAAATAATACAATTTTTAAAAATAGTTCATAATACTGGTGTGGGTCTGGCTATAGATCCATGGTAGATTAGTTGTTCCAATGACCGGAGGGTTGAAGATCAAAGGTTGGTGGTTTGAATCCCAGCTCCGACAGACTCCATGCCAGAGTGCCCTTGGGCAAGATAGTGAACCCCCAAATTGCTCCCAATGGGTCGTGTTTGAATTTAAAAAGACTGGCCGTGCACCTGACACATACACCCGGAGACAGCCTACCTTGGATGAGGCTTCCCCTTGGCCTCACAGAGGACGACGATATTCTCCCGCGGGTCAAAGATGTAATCTTTGGGAGACTGCAGCGTTATGGTGGGAGGCTGGGGTACTGCCAGGAGACATAAAAACACACATTAGTTTAGAACGCACGCAGTACATGCGCACACACACACACACACACAGACACACACAGGTGCACTGTGTATGCACACATACACACCCCTGTGGGCACACAGAGCTGAAGCAAATAGGCCATTAATCATGATTAATCAGCTACAATAAATACTCAACTCTAAACGTCTTGCCTCGATCAATCTGTCCAACTCTTTTGCGGGATATTGCTTCTGTTTACAACTAAATGTAGGGTGGATTGCCCTAAAGTAGACCATTTTTTGCATCTTCCTAATGTGGGACAGAGAAATTTAGTGTTGAACAGTTGAACTTAATTTTAGACACATTTAGCATATTTCTGACATTCATTACATTAGGGAAGAGCAAGAGCCACTGGAACTTAGGTGTCTCACATTAGGCAGTGGCTCATATTAGCGCAATCTACCCTATTACAAAATTAATTTAGACTGTGCCTTTTATTTATTTACCACCATCTTTGATGGTGGTATTTGTAAAACCTTCAATTTGATCTATTTTTTGGTCCGGTGCACCGACACTTTTGAACACACCTGCGATTTTTCTCTTGTGAAGCGAAATTGGGTTCCCGGAAAGGCGATATATAAATTAAAGTTATTAATATTATTGTTAGTATTATTATTAGTATTTTTTATTATCATTATTATCATTATTATTACACACACACACACTGTCACTCATATTCACAAACACACAAAGACCTGAGTTAAAAATGATTGCCAATGCCAAAAATCTCTCCTTGATTTTGACTAGTACTCTACTCAATTAATCATCACTCTTCATTTTCCTTCATTAATATTGATCACTTTTTGATGCGTCACTATCTCTTCTTGTCGCAGATTGCGCACTCATATTTCCATTTTAGTATTAGCATGAAAGAGCCTACTCTTCTTCCATCGTTTTGCATCGATGAAAATGTATAGGGTATGAGTGTCCGTCTTTCCTTGCAGTCGCACTCAACATGCACCACTTCCAAAGTTCCAATTACACATTACACAGTGTCGGTCCATAGCAAACACAGATAATGTCACCCTTCAGATAATGGCTGTGTCCGAAATCGCTCCCTATTCCCCATATACTTAGTGCACTATATGGGGCGCATGCCATTTTGTAGGGGTGTCCAAATTCTCCATGTACCCTATGTAGTGCACTCAAAGTATCCCACAATGCACCGCAAAAAGTAGTGAGCACAATGTACCTCGGACCAAGTAATATAACCCATAATGCATTGCGAGACATTTTAAAAATCACCAAAATACCAAAAAATGGCATGGCAGGAGTAAATAGCGACCGACCACCGCAAATAGTTATAAATATAAGTAATTTTTACTTTTTGTGTTGATTGTTTAATTTTATTTATGACTATATAAGTTATAATAATTTTGACAGCGCAGTGTCTAGTGTTCGAAATCTCGGCTGTTGCTGTTGAGAGCACTATAAGTGAGCGCACTATTTAGGGAGTAGGGGATTGGGAGTGATTTCGGACACCGCCAATATCACATTTTCTTGTCAAAACTGGTTAGTGACAGGACTAGTACACACCCTAGGAATGAACATAGCAGCACCAAATATTCATACTGAAATGTGTTCTTCCCTCATATTAGTTAAGTCGGTCCATACCTACCTATCTTGCCTGCCTGCATGTACTCACTCTGTGCACAATGAAACGTTGCTGCATAGCTTAACCCTATGGATCCAAACAGAAGTGAAGCTAGAAGCAGCTAATCACTTCCACATCATTTCAATTTAAATCCGCTATCTGATTTGTGACAAAACCTTTTTGGTTACACAAAAAAGGAGCTGATTTGTATTTGTTATTTATCTTCATCCACATTTGGGTCGGGGGGCTAATCTGTGCTAACAAAGTACTGCTGTGCGCCATAGTAAGTACACGCGCACAGAAGCAAGTTAGGTATGTAATGACTTGGTTAAGATCAGAAAACAACATCTTTCAGTATGCATTTTCAGTGATGCCAAGCAAAGTTAAACACTGCAAATCACACAAACATTTATCATAAAGGCTTGGATTTTAAAACAGGGTTTTCAAAGTGTGGGATTGTGAACCTCCTCTAGGGTCACTCAAGACCATGCTACCCATCACCTTTAGCCAATTTTGACTATTATAGTCGTAAAATACTACTGTTCGTTTCGGTGCTTGTGAATGCAACAAATGTGAACCGTTCCTAAACGAACTAGTTGGGAGAATGAGTAATCACATTACACATTATGCTCTAAGCATTCGTATGTACCTCTATATGTATGCGAGTGGAGAACAAAACCGAAATCAAGCCGTTTGAAAATGTGCTCGCTCTGTTACTACTCGCTATCCCTCCTCCATGTTAATCCAGAGCCACATCTCAAATGAAAATATTAACATCACAGCATGCATAGTTTCAATAGGAGAACTCGTCACATGTTCTTCTGGACCAATGGAACGGCCGCGTACATACCCCCTGGTGCGATTGAACCACTGGTAAACTTTGGTTGGATGCTTGTGAAAGCAACAAATGAACCAAATGCGAACTGGTGTGAAATCTTCTGAAGAGGTGGTTTCCACACAAACCCTAGTGCGTTTCAATTCCACTGTGAATGCAATCAGAGCCTAATCCAACCCAGACAATTAGCAATAAATCACGTTAAAACCTTATGCATTATGCATTTTTAGCAGGATATATGAGCGGAGCACAAAACCTGAGCAGATTTAAAATTTTTCAACAGCTCAATCAATGGCTGTGTCCGAAATCGCTCCCTATCCCCCATATAGTGCACTATATGGAGCGCACGCCATTTTGTAGGGGTGTCCGAATTCTCCATGTACCCTATATAGTGTACTCAAAATAAACCCACAATGCACCGCAAAAAGTAGTGAGCTTCAGATGTACCATCGACAAAGTAATATAACCCATAATGCATTGCGAGACGTTTTAAAAATGACTTTAAAAAACACTTGGCATCGGCGGAAGTAAATAGCGACCGACCAAATTATATTTTTTATAATTATATTTTATAATAATTTTGACAGAGCCAACTCTAGTGTCCGAAATCTCGGCCGTTGCTGTTGAGTGCACTATAAGTGAGTGCACTATATGGGAGGGAAGGGAGTAAGGGATAGGCAGCGATTTCGGACACAGCCAATGACTCATTATCCACCCCCTAACTGCAACAACGTCGGTCCAATAAGCTGCATCTCAAATGAAAACATTAACACATAAGACATATTTTAAGAAAACTTGTTCATAAAGTAGAGATCATCTTCTTCACATTATAAGCTGTTGTGTTCAGACGTCATTTGTGGAGGATATTTGGTGGATTGTTAAATATCAGTGCACATTTTTAGTGTGTGATGATCGGCGTTGGAAGAATTAAAACACATTTTAACATTTGGGGAAATACAGACTCATTATTATTCCTCTCCCACCGCCTCCCCTTCACTCATCACACTTTGAAAACCAGTGATCTAATGCATTATTAAACATTACCAGGAGGGCTACAATGGGGTTGCTTTTGTATTACTAAAACTTGAATAAAAAAATATAACAAATGAATTGCCATAAATTGTAGCCTTACCACTCATGATAGAGCCTGAAACCACCCTGAATCAAATAATTTAAAACATTTGTTACAAGTTATGTGTTGGAGGTCTTGGATTCAAGTAAGACAAAATTAACCATCTATTAGATTACTTTCAAATTATTTAAAACATCTTACTCAAATCATGTGGCCAAATAATTACGGTTCATATTTTTATGTATTCTGAGTGGTTTCAGGCTATATAATGAGTGGAACAGCTGAAGTTTATAGCCAATAATTTTGACAGAAATCATTTCATTTTTTTTTTTAAATATTAAGTAACGCCTTCCCAAAGAGGCAGTAAACCGAGTAAAGTATAGCCTGGCAAGCCAGACCCAATGCATCGTCCACGAATTGCACATCGCTAGACGCTGAATAGGGTCTGGGAAACCTCAAATACCCATCGGTAAAATAAAAACCGACACAATCAGCGCGGACGTGGGCGGAGTTGGTGTGGGCGACGTAAGACGGGGCGGAGTTGGTGTGGGCAACGCAAGACGGGGCCGGAGTTTGGTTCGTGACGTGTGGCAGCGAGCCCGCAACGCCTCGGGTGTGTGTGCGTGCGTGCGTGCGTGTGTGTGTGTGTGTGTGTGTGTCGGTGTCTCCGTAGTAGGGGCTCTACCGCTACACCACGCAGCCAGCGGGTGCGGGTTTCACAAATAAAATAGTGTACAAATTGTTTTACAGATGTCAATGACCATATCTATACTCTCTCTTCGTCTGCTGGTGAATGTGTCTGCCTGGCGCTTCGAATACACAACCATTCTCTCTCTCTCTCTCTCGCTGTCTCTCACACTCTCTCCCTCTCTACCACTCTCTCTCCCCCTGACA